>OX375866.1:95839724-95911373 GCA_947359475.1 Heligmosomoides polygyrus bakeri
AGGCTCGCTGGATAGCCTTGAAACAATTCCTGAGTAGGGCGGCAAGAAATTTCTGATAAAACTCCCCAAACGCTCAGTCTACAAGCTGTCCCTCCCGCCTCGATTGAAAGGTTCAATTCTCTATGCATATTCATGGCGCACTCCAAAGGCTCGCTGGACAGCCTTGGAGCAATTCCTGAGTAGGGCAGTAAGAAATTTCTAATAAAAGTGCCCAAACGCTCAGTCTACGAGCTGTCCCCCCCCCCTCGATTGAAAGGTTCGATTCTGTATGCATTGTTCACGGCGCACACCAAAGTTTGAGTGGGATGGCGGGGAATTTCTGATAACGTTCTCCAAACGGCTCGAAATAGTCTTGAAAACGTCGCAGTTCCCTGTGAGAGAAGATAGAAGCGCAGGGGACATGCGCTCGCCCACTCGATTGATAGGTTAGGTTCTGTGTGCATTGTGCACGGCGCACACTCGGGGCATTCCTGGCATGAAAGAGCACTGGCGACGTACGCCATCTTTGAGATACTCCGAAAGCACGCGTATCCTGGGAAATAAGCTGCTCTAATCGCCCATCCAGCCAATTTTGGACCACCCACGTCGAAAATACGGGAGTTCCGGTAAAGTTTTACACATGCTTGTGTAGATCTCGAAGAGGCGAATCGAACGGTATCAACCTTTATTCAAGAAACCTAAAACAGAAGGAGTTATGAGCGTGCGACGCTTTGCGACGCCATGTTGGCGTTTTTTCGCCCACTTTTGACCGTGCGGCGCGAGCGGTATTGTACACTATAAGTGAGGTGCATATCAGAGGAGAAACCTCTTAAATGAACGTATGACACACCTACACTTTTTGGTTTCTTTCACATAGAAATTCGCGTTCCCGAAACAAAAATAAGCAATTCAGTGGCATTCAAATTATAGTAAGTAGTTGCAGCCAAGTACTTGACTATCTTCAAATTTCCTGAAACGCTTCACTCTCAAGTCAGTTTTTATTATTCGTTTCAAACAAAAGTGTAATTTAAATTCCATAAAACGTGCCATTTTTGAAATAAAATCGTTCGGTTTGTTCAGATGGATTCGACAAGTGTCCACTCTTTTATGAAATATGTCTCTTCAACTTGAAAAGTTCGCAGTTTGACTTAAAACGTGACCTGCTTGAAGCGAACATAGTTTTCAAATTATCCCTTATTTCGCTGCAGATCATTCATGCTTTCATCTCTTTTCTTCTTTTTATTCTGTTCTGTTATGACCTTCTAGTCCACAGCAGCTGTAGGGAGGGGGGATCGATCCTGCATCTCCACCGTTTCTGTCAGTTTTACCCTAGTCGTACCCAGTCTATACTGCCTTTTAAAGCTAATAAGGACCATATATCGTGTTAGTGGGCGCATGTAGCGCAGTCGGAGGAGGCGCCGGCTGTCGCGTGCATCCGATACCAGGCTCCTGGTTCGAATCTACCCCCCAGGCCAACCAAGCCTTTCATCCCTCCGTGATCGGTGAATTGTTACCAAACTTGTCTGGGAAGGATAGAGCGCTGACTTGTTCATCGGTTGGCCACCGCAAGTCATTGTATGGCCAAATACGCATTCTAGTCGCCTCCTCGACATCCCGTAGAAGTAGAATACATGGCCCATCCCAAAAGGGATTGAGTAACGCCGTCCCTTATCCTTCTATCGTGTTGATGTTTCATTGTTTAAGTTTTTGACCAAATTCAGTGGCTGTTACTGGCTGTTATGAAGGAGCATAAGGGTAGACCAGCCGCTCTAGAATTCCACCCCCTTTCTTGAATCAAAGTTTATTGCCTCTCCGCGTATTTTTTGGTATTTCGCCCTGTCAGCCATTTGGCTCCTGCGTGAGCTTTTCAGCCATAGAACGTTGCTCAGTTGACGCATGTTTTTGTTCCGTCTCAAGTTTTGCCTTAGTTTGCCTCAGTGATGATTCGAAGTTCGCACTTCGAGAATCTCACAAGAGATTGTCGCCTATTTAGCCACTGCTTCAGGCGAAAGTTTTGAACAGACATTCGAAATATTTGGTGTGGATTGAAGAGCATCCTTCATACTCTTCTCATTGTCAGATTCATCGTTCCCCGCTTTAGTGTTCGCTCGCCACTCGACCAGTGTTTACAATCACTCGCTTCGAGTTCGAGTACCTGGAAGTCTGCCTCCCTGCGTTTCATTTCACTGCCACTGAATAGCTTTGTGCAGTCCAAGTGCGCAAGTTTCTTTGGACATTTCTACATCTCTCTCGAAGTTTAAGGTTTTTAAGTCCACATGAAAGATTTGGTATCTATCATAGAAGCTACCGGTCTAGGAATCATTCGCGAAAAAATGCACATTTTCTTTAGATTCAAGTGGTTTGCCATGAGGTTAAGCTCTTATAATGATGCTTTGTTACGGTCAAAACTCTAACACCGGGCGGGCCTCGAACCGGCGCTCCTGCTGACGGGGATGCTCCGCCACCGGCGTTGTTCGATCGAACTAACACCATTTCTCTCAAGACTTTCAGGTAAACTGATTCCAAATTTCAGCGGTTGGCTCACTCCGATATAGGGGTGAGTGCTGATGGGTCCCAAGCGGTATGGACTCTTGATGTTGCCTTCGATCAAACAGTGCCGGTGGCGTAATGGCGTAGAACTCGGTCAGTCGGAGATGCGGGTTCGAGTCCCGCCTGGCGCTAGAGAACAAACCATCGTTATAAGAACCATACAGTTCTATCTTTATAACCGCTTAGAACAAGCTTTTCTTTCCTCAGCTATTTAATTTTCTAAACGCCACGAGGCGCAAACATGCACGGTCTAAGAACTCTTCACCAGCCCTATACATTGGGTAGAGGATAAAGGATAAACGACGGCGTTACTCAATCTCTTTGGGATGCGCCACGCATTCTACTTCTACGGGATGTCGTGGAGGCGATTTGAATGCGTATTCGACCATACAATGACTTGCGGTGGCCAGCCGATGAACAAGTCAGCACTCTATCCTTCTCAGATAAGTCTGGTACCATCTCACTGACCCCGGAAGGATGGAAGGCTTGCTTGGCGGTATCGAGTGCACGCGACAGTTGGCGCCTCCTTCGACTGCGCTACATGCGCCCATATACTGGATTTTTGGATGATTCGTATCGTGATATCTGATTCGAATATTCGAAAATGATTCACTCGGAGGTGTAATGTGCACTTAATCTCCGCGTTTGTGTAGGCATACACCGCTTCACAGACCATAATCCTTTATGCCCTCGACGTTTTGTTAAAGTTAGTTAAGTAATAGACAAAAATGTATAACTTACTGGTGATAGGTAGGTTTTCTCGCCTCTTGAAAAATGACCACTAAAATGTCTCTACATCTTCGTGTAAAAGTATAAAGCGTGGCGCACACTAAAGGCCTTCATTTGTCAACGTAAGAACATCAGCGTGGTCGGTGTGCCATAGAATCTGCACTCGAATCTCGCTTGTTCAAAGGAAAAACATGCGCATACATCGCACAGAGAGAAGAGGTAAAAGTTGGGCAGTCATACGTTTTGTGGAATGCGCCATGTACTCAACTCTTGGCTTATGTTGTAGAGTAAGATGGCGTCTTTCGCTTACATGTCTAGTCAGAGCGATGAAGAAGACGGAAGATACGTTTCCATTTTTTGCCACTACATAGTCTGCCTACTGCCACACATACTAAAACCGTTACAAGTGGGGTGCCCCAGGGTGGGGTGCTGTCCCCAATTCTTTTTGCTATTTATACGTCTGATCTACCTGTAATTTTAGAAGGATATGGTGTTAGTTGTAAGCAATTCGCAGACGATGTAAAGATATATAGAAGTATCAGAGGCCCAAGTGACATAGAGTCTGTTCAGTCTGCCCTTGATGCTATACAGATGTGGTCTGAAACATGGAGACTCCCCCTGGCACCTGAGACAACGGTATTTATGAGGATGGGTAAATCTGATTATGACGCCAACTAGCATCAAAAATCACTCATTAACAGCCGTTTCTCGCGTTAAAGATGTAGAATTTCACTACGACAATAAGCTTGACTTATCCGAGCACTACAAAGTGATTTACAGTAAAGCGTCTACTCGAAGATTCACTATATTCAAAGCTCTCTCTATAGTAGATCAGGAAATACTTCTTAGGGCTTAAAGTTATACATTCGCCCTATTGGCGAGTATGGTTCACCAGTCTTTTCTCCTTAGGAAAAGAATTTCCTATTTTTTAGGATAGCTTGTAGTAGATCTGTAAGAGCTCTTCGTCCTGTAGCAAGAAATAGCGACATAAGTTGCATTCCTTAGTTTCTCGTCGTAAACTTACTGATGTCTGTGTGGTTTTCAAACTCTTGACTGGCCTAATTGATGTAGACGTTTTAAAATTCATCGTATAATAACATCTAGAACTAGGGGCAGCTCAGAAGAAATATCTTACGTGCACCCAAAACGAATACCAGATCAGGTAGTTTCACGTGCACAGCTGGTTCCAGCTTTACCTCGCTAAACTACTGTGTTCCTCGATCGTCGGCACATTACAGGCTGTTCAGGCACATGGCTAGAAGAAAGCTTTTGCATTACTAGTTTTACAGTTGTTCTTCCTTTATTGGTGATTTGTATTGCACTACATCCTATATCGGGCGCGTGTAGCGCAGTCGGAGGAGGCGCGACTGTCGCGTGCACCCGATACCAGGTTCTGGTTCGGATTTCCCGCCCAGGCCAACCAAGCCTTCCATCCCTCCGGGGTCGGTGAATTGGTACCAGACTTGTCTGGGAAGGATAGAGCGCTGACTTGTTCATCGGCTGGCCACCGCAAGTCATTGTATGGCCAAATACGCATTCATGTCGCCTCCACGACATCCCGTAGAAGTAGAATGCGCTGGCGCATCCCAGAAGGGATTGAGTAACGCCGTCCTTTATACTTTATCCTTTTACATCCTATATCACGTATGCCTTATGCATCGTACAGAAATAAATAAATCCTACTATATATAATCGGCTAATGTCACGTGTCTGTCACGGGGAGGGAGGGATTGAAGCCAAGAGATGCCTACGACAGTGCGGCGCATGCTAGCCGGGCTTTCCTTGAGCTTAACCATGGTCAATTGCTGGCGAACTATATCCTTGGCGGCGGATCGTCCAAGTTTAAGCTATGTTCAGCAGGCGTCATGGTATGAATGGGGACCAAGTACGGAGCGTAGAGACTCAGAAGACGTGCTGAAGACGCCGCCCAACGTGCGCAGGGATTCAGAAGACGTGCTGAAGACGTCATTCAACGTACGTAGGGATTCTGAGTAAGGGTGGCCAGTAGAAGGGGAACCAGTGAAGAACGGATTAGCAAAGGAGGGCCAATAAAGGGGGGGGGGATAAGGGGCACCTGTATTTTCTCTCAATACCGTCCAATGTGCGTCAGGTTTCTGAATACGGGTCACAGAAGTCGTGGCACGTCTGTCGGGGTGCAGGAGTGTCACAGACGTCGCGGCGACGTGGTGACACGTGAGTCTGGACTCAGTATTACATGTATTGCCGTCGGACCGTAAACCTGTCGACGAATACCGATGGATTTCGGTCATATTTTCGCAGATTAAGCACTTCGAATTGGGACGCTCATGAACTGTTTCTCGCCACATAGAGAGCAGGCACTTCAGAGGGTGAACGGGCTTCATAGGGGCAGAATAAGCCCTACTATATAAGCCCTAATCTATATATTAAACCCGAGTTTCGCTTAATAAAAGTAAGAAGGCCAAAGGGAGAATAGAGGATTGGAATTGTTCTGTTCTTGGGGTTTGGGGGCGAAGCCCCTAACCAGACGTTTGGCGGCCGCTAGGTCGCTAAACATCTGGTAAATAAATAAATAGTGAAGGTACGTGATGATCCGGAAGCGAATCTGAAGCAGACTCGTGGTTAGCGATGCGCGTACCGCGAACGTTTTGTGGTGCAACAAGAAAAGGAATTTAACCATGAATCACACAGTTTCTCTCACTCTTAATTGGGTCATCCAGTGACTCATTCCATCTTCGTTGTTCGGTCTCTATCTGTTGAGTACGTCTTGATAAATTATGACTTTGATCATTATTAAGCTCTTATAAGCTATTCCTCAACGGCCACATTCCTGTGGACCCCTACATCTTTTCGAGAGGAGGTCCTCAAGAATCTCCACCATTTCAAGTGGTCGTCACTCATCGAACAAGTTGAAAGTTTCAGTCATGGCAGTTGATTTGAGCCAGAAGACGTTTCCTCTGGAAAGGTATATTTTCATTTCAAGTTCTTACACACTACCTTACCTTTCTAATGGGCAACAATTTGCTCAGGTTAGAAAAGTGCGAAAATGTGGTCCAACATTGGCGACTTCCTGCCAGTCGATTTTCGCCGTTTGCCGTTCTGCATGTGTCCCTTTACTTTAAAAAAAAATTATATTTACTTTGTTGAAGCTGTTACAATTACAAGTACAATTAAGGATACGGTTTAAAGAAGAAACTCGAGAGGGTTCATCGGGCAGCCATATCCTGTGAAATCTACTCCCTTTGGTAGGTGAATTCTCCCGGTACGCGTTCGAGCAATTCGGCGATAACATGGCGGACGGCAGGTGTCTCCCGACCCATGACAGATGTTGCCATGAAATAGCTCAGTGGGACGGAGTTCTAAGCGACCGAAAAGCGAGATATTGGAGTGATTCGACATTTGGCGCGAACCATTCATTCAGGTGCTTGTGACAAGAAATCCTGATAGGAGGACAGCTGTAGATGTGGACACGATAATATAAGCTTCGGAAGAGCTGACTACCTGTCATCCCGTTGATCATCGACTTACTCGAGCTGGCGCCAACAGCGTCTCCATTCGTCCCTGTCGCGTGCCAGAGTGGTTCAATGGATCCTCGGCGCTCGAGGGACACGAAGAGCGTCATAACGGTCGTTCAGGGCTTTCATGAAGAAGTCCGACCAATGCGTTGATGGGCGTCCTGGTGTTCTCTTGACACATTGCGGAATCCAGTCGGTGATGGTTCTCGTCCAGCGGGTGTCTACGAATCGCATTACGTGGCCTGCCTACCTAGTTTTCGACGACTTGGCCCATGCTACAGCGCCCCTAATCTTCGAACGTCGACGAAGCTCGGAACTCCGGAGGCCTTCTCTCACTTGCGTGAGTCGTGTCACGAGAGAGAGTCGAGTCAAGAGCTGACATTACGAACTTTATTAGGGTGACATGCATGTTTTCATGCCTTTGATTACTTTATGACTGGCCTACCGTAGTTGGCGGTGAGTCCTTTTACAGATAGACAGTTTAAAATAGATGGTTCCCTGGGCTTCACTTTGTCTCTTGGATCGATGCAATTGTTCGAAGATCGAAATCGATGCTTATTGATGACTACGTTTCGGGAATAAGACCGATAGCTTTAAGAGAAATCAAAGTGGACTCTTCCAAATCGAAATGACGTTTAGGCAAGATAAACTGCAGCCTCAATAAAGTGGTTAGAATAATTTTTCGTTCAAGGAAAACTTAGTAATACATTTTTTTAGAAAACTGTTTAATTCATCTGTCCCAAGAAGTGTGAACATTTTGTAAATTTTTTATTTTTTTGAGAAAGAAATAGTAAAAAGAGGAAAACGAAAGGCTGATGAATGTTTTAAAGACGCAAGTTTGTTTTAAAGCGCAGCAAGGTAGGAATTATTCAGTGTGTTAAAAAAGAGATCGCGCCATGCATCCGATTATCTCGTTGCGATTTTTTTGTTGATTGGTGATGAAAGCACCGCTTGCATGAAGCATGTAAATAATATTAATCAATCCAATTGTGAAACGTGGGGGCGTGTAGCGCCGTCGGAGGAGGCGCCGACTGTCGCGTGCACCCGATACCAGGTTCCTGGTTTGGAATTTCCGCCCAGGCCGACCAAGCCTTCCATCTCTGCGGGGGGAATTGGTACCAGACTTGTCTGGGAAGGATAGGGTGCTGACTTGTTCATCGGCTGGATACCTCAAGCCATTGTATGGCCATATACGCATTGAAAGCCACTGTATGGCCAAATACGCATTCCACGATATCCCGTAGAGTAGAATGCGTGGCGCATCCCAAAAGGGATTGAATAACGCCATCCTTTCTCCTTTTAACCTTTAATTGTGAAACGAAGGAAAGCCGCTGAAAAAGTTAGAGGAAGCTATACAACATGTCATCTGCCTCATCAGAGCTAGATGTTCCTCCCTAAGAAGGTCTTTGCCTTCATGGGCTTTAGCCTAAGTGTTAGATCGCTATCTCTGGGGATCGGGTTTCTTACAGTTGTTTTTGTTGTCTAAATTACAGGTGTGAAACCACGCAAACAGAAATTTTCTACCAATCGAATAAAAAGCGTGACATCTTGGATGAGAACATGGCTAGTGGTGTTGGGTTTCTGCAAAAAACCTGGCTTCCTGAGCGAGCACGACTTACAAAGTATGGCCGAAGGTCGTCAGCCGGGTGCGGGTCTAGGTCGTTGACCATGAAGACTGGGTGCTAAGTTGGGCATCAATTGTCCGCGATGGTTGTCGAACGATGGCAATCGGCGCTGGCGATCAGTGCGAGCTTCCCCTTCATCGTTTATCACCGTGAACTCGGCATTCGTGGCACGTTTTCAGCCACGTTGCCATTCATCGGAATGAGACGGATCGATTCGTACCGGGAGGTGTGGCCTCGGTTGAACACGACGAAGAGGACATACATCGACCAGAGTTGATGCACTCGTACCTCGTCTAACCGTTGCTAACCATTCTGAAGTGAACAGGACATTTAATTCAGAGGAGAATGCTCTTTTCATAGCGTTTTTCCATCCGTGTTCGCGCACGTGCGTCTCCATTATATAGCATCTTCACGTCGAATTGGACACTTTTCAAATCAAACTGGACACTCATCGAGGCTAGTCTAAGACTTTTGAAATCAAAGCGAACTCTTCCAAATCGAAATGGGCTTCTTCGACATTAAACTAGAGACTCTCCGAAAAGTTAGAATAATCTCAGTTTTTGTTCAAAGAAAATTTGGTAGCACTTTCTTTGCTGCCTGAATGAACAGTATCAAAGAATTAAATAAAATTTTTAATTTTTGAGAAAAATATTAAATTCAATTTTGTTCTAAAGGGCAACAACGGAGCTATGATATCACTTCTTTTCCTCGAGTTGCTCGAGCAGGCACCAGCAGCGTCTCCATTCGCCCCTGTCGCGTGCCAGAGTGCTCCAACGGGTCCTCCTCGCTCGAAGGACACGAAGAGAGTTATATCGTTCGTTCATAGTTTTCACGAAAAAGTCTGACCAACGCGTTGGTAGGCGTCCTGGTGTTTTGTTGACATCCCTTCAGTCGCGGATCTCGTCCATCAGGTGTCTTCAAGGCGCATTAAGTAGCCGGCCCATCTAATTTTCGACGACTTGTCTCATGCGACAGCGTCTCTTATCTTCGAAGGAGTGGTTGTCTAGAAATTAAAATGTCGTACGCTTTCATTTTAAACAGGCAGAACACCCCTACAACCTATCCTTTGTTTGTGGATGTACTCTATATTTTGTCACGCGATCGTTTTTTGTGGATGATGTTTTTCGAAACGTTCTTTTTGAAGCTTAATTGTTTCAGAAGTATTCCGATGCTCAATTTTTGATCTCCACTGTTGCAATACAATAGGTCAGTTGAATTACTCCGTAAAAGTACCTTTTTGTTCTTGCTACCATTTTAGCTTAATAAAACACCGATACATATAGGGTTACAGTTCGTTTACGAAGGCTCGGTTCAAAAAATGTCTAGTTAGCCAAAACATGTGTCAATATTTACTGCAAATATGTTTTAGTTTCGAATTTACATCAATAATAAACATAGGCTCATAGCTGGCTTAAGCCTTATTTTGTTTTTAGCCATCTTCTCCCTTTAAGTAAGTGGGAGTACAAACACTCCTCAAACATAGATTTGTTGCCACTGGCGAGTAAAATAAGGTCTAGCGCTTAGTGATACCTAAATAGGGTAGAGATAGAGGATGAAGACTAGCCTCGATCAACTATTTTGGGATGCGCCACGCATTCTACTTCCACGATGCTTTTCTTCCACGATGCTGACTTGGTTTTCTCATTCATAGACAAGTTTGATACCAATTCAACAATTTAACCAGTTGATCTGGACTGACCCGAATGAAGAACCTGGATCGAGTTCAGGCGGCATCCGCTGCCTCTCGTTGCACTAACATGCATCCCTCCTTCCCAAATAACCCAGAGAAAAAATTGCTTACCAAGAATGGGTCTCAGGCGTACTTCTGACAGGGGAAAATGGATAGCACTGCAAGAATCTTCACCTTTCATATAGTAGAAAAACATGTTTCTTTTTTGCTGAGTCCTTGAACCAGAAGAACTACGGGCCCTTGAAGATGGGGTACAGTATGGCACCGATAGCGGGTGCTGATGTGGGACGGGACGAAAGTTTTTGGGTCAAGCGAATCGGTGGCTCAGCAGAGTGCGATGCTGCTTCACGAGTGAGAGGCCAGATGTTCGACTCTCGTTCTATACACCATTTTTGCGTTTTTTCATGACCACTGCCTCCTTCACCCAGTTTGCTTCCTACACATCTCCTGCAGTTTTGCTTCACTCTAAATTGTTAAAGGGTCAGATTTGTGATCAATACCATAGATAACCCCTATAGACGAAGTTTGGTGGAAAACCGTGACCATGACCTTACTATCATTACTCACCCCTATCTACTCTGACTTACCGTACTCCAGCGTAATCCTAAAACGATTGTTAGATTCGTTGTTAGCACCCCAATTAACCCATGTGGGAGAAGTTTGGGCAAAATCGGTGATTATGACCTCGACATCCCTAGTCACCCGTACCTGCTGAAAGGCCATTGTTTAACGTTTGCTTAAAAACAAAAACCATGTGTAATACAAAAGTGAGGAAAGCGAGTGAAGTACAGCTTACAGTAAACCCTTATTTGGCAATTTAGAGTGAAATAAATGGATAATAATAGGAGATGTAAGAAGTGAACTGATTAAAGCAACCATCAAGGCAATATTGTACTTTCACGACTCCAGAGGTCGAGGAGAGGTCGAAAAAATTTTTCAGCCAAATCTTCGAGGACCCATAGCTCCCTGGGTTCAAGAGCTTAGCAAGAAAGAATCATGCTTTTCTACTATATGAGGAGTGGAGATTCTCGCACTACTATCCATTTCCCACGTTCAGACCTATGCCTGAGATCTTTCCCTGGTTAGCATGTAAAAGGAACAATTTGTATCTACGTTTCGATCCTGTTATCTGGTGGCACCGCGTGCGGACCAAGCTGGCTTTATTATGAAGTCTACAGGTTTTCCTAAAGTTTTTGCATAACTATTATATTATCATCGATTCCAGAGCTAAACTCCTAGTTCATCTAAAATTGAGGTTCTTGGTGCGGTTCCCACCCTAGCCAACCAAAATTTCCATCCTCAACAAAACGTAAGCGTGGATGGCTTTGCTTCAATTATGTCATGCGAGCAGTTTAACAGTAATTCTTCGGATAAAATTCGTGCAAAAGCTGGTTGTTGTCATTTTGACGAAACGTTCTCTAGTGCTTCACATAGACTTTCGCTGACTGTCCACCTGTGATATATTAATTTCCTAGCTCTTGACCTTAAAGAGACTTTCTTCCCTTTATTTGGTAGGTCTTCCTTTGATCTGTTATGCACCCTAGCATCCGGAAATCCAAAGTTTAATTCTTCATGCGTGTGCTGTTGCTCATAAGTACTGAAGTTATCCCTAGGATGACCTGCCATCATAGATCGAAAACAAATAGTCAAAAACAGAAAAAGGAACAGGAACAGAATTATTAGTATTTTTCGTCCTGGACGTCTAATCGTCAATATTTCAGATTAATTCTTCCTTGCTCCATCCTTTATATGATTTGTTTCCTATCTTTTTCTATTCCTTCAAGCTTTTTTTCTTATGTTACTTCTTTGCTTGGATCTTCTTGTTTAGGCGCACATTCCTGTGCATAAATAAGTAAACAAACAAAATAAATAAGTCTAGTTTTTTGTGCATTAGATGGGGAATATGGAAGGCATTCTAAATCAAAGACAAGAAGCTCTTACCTTGCAGATTATGTTAGAACCGCTTCGGATGGACGTCCGCTTCCATTTGGAAGGAACACCGTATGTCGCTGACGACACGATAGGCACCGGCGCCTACGGGGTCGTATGTAAGGCTAAGCACTTGGTGAGTTTCATTTCAGAGTTAGCTCGTTCACCCTATTGTCATGGCTTTTTCCTGCTTATTTATTTATTTATTTTATTCACCTAATTACCCGCGTTTTTTATATATTTATGTAGCTATGTATTAAAGGATTAGATAAAGGATAAAAGACGGCGTTACTCAACCCCTTTTGGGATGTTCCACACATTCTACTTCTATGTGATGTCGCGGAAGCGATTTGAATGCGTATTTGACCTAAAAATAGTTGCAGTGGCCAGCCGGTGGACAAAAAGTGTATAATGGGTAAAAAAGTAATGGCATGAGCAACTAATTTTCCTCGTTGGTAGCGCTACACATCTCTTTTAAAAGCGGAAAATGATTCAGAGAGCTGCATTTGTTTGCACAATTTTGCATAATCTGAACCAGCTCCAAATGTAGAGAACGACCTTCTAAGGCTTTTTCTAAGGTTGCCAAGAAATAGCTGGTCTTATGGCCGCGGGTATGTATCTTCTTCTTCTTCTTCAGCGTTTGTCCCGCTTCGTCGCGGGGTCCGCTCTTCTGGTGTCATGACGTCACCTTTCCCGGTCATGCGCTTGATCGGGGTGGACACCAGTTACTTTCATGTCCATGTGTAACGTATCCGACCAACGCTGCTTCGGGCGTCCTCTAGGCCGCTTTCCTGACACTTTCAACTCAAGGCCTATCTTGCGGACGCTGTCTTCCTTTCCACGCAGAACGTGGCCGTACCATCGTAAGCGAGCTACACGCATCTTATCCGCTATCGGCACGGCACCGAACTTCTGCCAATAGCATCATTTCTGATGCGGTCCATGCGGGTGACTCCAGCCGTCCAGCGCAGCATCTTCGTCTCCATGACGCTGAGGCGCGTTTCAACTTCCTTAGTCGCAGGCCAACACTCAGCGCCGTACATCGCTACTGGCCGGATGACTGTTCTGTAGATCTTTGACTTCAGGTGCTCTGGTATCTTCCTATCGCAGAGCACACCAGTCAGCGAACGCCACTTGGACCAAGCTGCACTCACGCGTGAGTTCACTTCAACCATCAGACCGCCGTCAGACGCTATTGCTGATCCGAGGTATTTACACACCGAAGTGCGTGCAAGTTCAGTACCGTTAATCTTAATGGAGCCGGACTCGTTCACGTCAGTCGTTAGGTACTCGGTCTTCTTGACGTTCAGTTTGAGTCCGAACCTCGCCAGACGGTCGCACCAAGCTTGCACCTGCCGCTCAAGATCATCTTTATCTTCGCTAGCGAGCATTACGTCATCAGCATAGAGCAATGTCCACGGGACAGGCCTCTGAAGATCTCGCGTAATGGCATCCATTACGACAACAAAGAGGAGTGGAGAAAGCGCAGAACCTTGGTGCACCCCAACAGAGATGGGAAACTCCATTGAAGTTCCAGCTGCAGCTTGCCCTCTACTCTTTGGACAAGAGTAGAGCATCCGCACCCACTCTATAAGTTCCTCAGGTACGTTGTGTCGTCGCAAGGCGTACCATATAAGCTCACGCGGTACGCGGTCGAAGGCCTTCTCCAAGTCGAGAAAGGCGATATGCACCGGCTTCTGTTTCTCACGATGCTTCTCCACCAGGAGGCGGGCGGCGTGTATAGCATCAATGGTCCCACAACCAGACACAAAACCGCACTGGTTGTCGGAGAGCTTGACGATTTCACGGATTCTTCTATCGAGGATTCGCTCGAAGATCTTCATGCTGTGCGAAAGCAAGCGAATCGGACGGTAATTGGAGCAGTCTGCAGGACTGCCTTTCTTCTTCCAAATCGGAATCGTCGTACTGTTGTGCCAACACTCCGGTACTTTCTTCTCCTTTACTACCTGGTTGAAGAACTCAGCCAACCACTCAGCAGGATACCAGAGCTTCGACTTCCAAACATCGGCTGCCAGATCATCCGGTCCTGTCGCCTTGCATGGCTTCATCTTCTTTAGAGCCGCTTCTGTTTCCTCCACGGTGATCTTGTGAACGGGACCGTGAACAGAACCCACAGAAGGGATGGCCTGGTGAGGAAATTCCATAGTGGAAGTTTCCTCAAAGTAATCACGCCATCGCTTCAGCGCCTCTTTGCGGTCTGTCAGAAGATGGCCGCTCTCATCATTGATGCCAAAAAACTTTTCAATGTCCTCGGTTTGGCGATGGCGGGTCTTAGCAAGTCGGTACAAATACCGCTCACCATCGCGTGACTCGAGCTTTTCGTTGACATCACTATAATGAGTGGCTTTCGCAACAGCCACGGCTTTCTTTGCAGCCTTCTTCGCCTTCTGATACTTCTGCCAGTTGTCGGCCGTTTTATCGCTGAGAAACACGTGATAGAGCGACTTCTTCTCTCTAACCTTTGCCTTCACATCGTCCGTCCACAGCCATGTCTGCTTATCGACCTTGCGTCGCCCAGGCTTCGTTATGCCGAGTTCCAACCTTGCAGCTTGGCGTATCGCGTCGGTTGCTTTCTTCCAAGTTTCGTCGACAGTCGTGACTGTCGGTAACCGTACGCGGGAAATTACAGCTGCTTCCTTCTCTTTCATTCGCCACCACTTGATTCTCGCAGCACCGCATCGCTCAACTTGCTGCATCCTCGGAGGGGTGATCTTAAAGGTGCAGACTAGCGGTGGGGCGACCGTCTCATACGGCACGATCTTCGCGTCTGTGACAATGCTTCGGTCGCGATCCTTGACAAGGACAAAGTCTATCTGAGACTTGGAGCTCCCACTATAGTATGAGATGAGGTGGGAGTCGCGTTTTCGGAAAACGGTGTTCACAATGGCAAGATTATGCGATTCCGCATACTGAAGAATGCGCTCACCATCGGCGTTACGAGACCCGTATCCGAAACCACCATGACAGCTGTACCCGTCCTTCGCAGCACCTACGTGCCCATTAAGGTCACCAGCGACTATGATGACATCCTTCGGTGGTATCTCTGCTGTCTTCTCATCAAGCAGGCTCCAAAACTCTTCCTTGGCTTGATCGGAGCAGCCACTCTGCGGAGCATACGCAGAGAAGAAGTGATAGAGTCGCTCCTTAGCGGCGACAACGATCCTCATCAACCGATCGTCATAGCGTTCGACGCTTACAATCGAGTCACGAAATCGTTCGGAGACGATTATTCCGACACCACTGGTGGTCCTGGGACTTCCACATAGAACGGCCTTGAAGCCACGTCCTATGTCCCTTGACTTGCTGCAGGACCACCTCGTCTCCTGCACCGCACAGAAATCAACTCTTCTACGCTCCAGTGCTTCAACCAACTCGCACGAGCGGCCCGTCAACGTACCCACATTCAGCGTTGCTACGCGGGTCCTGCCTACGTTACGGGACTTTCGGACTAGCTCAGTTGCCCCCCGATGCCGTCCTCGCATCAGGGACCCTCGCATACTTCTCACACTCGCCGGGCTCTGCGAGTGCGCGTCGGCTCCCGCGGACGCCGTAGCACAATCTCGAAAAACATGACTATTCATACACCATGTGATGTGACATGGGTCTTCGTAGGCCGGCCTGTCACAAGGGCCTGTCGCCTGCATTCGAGTGTCCGTGCTTAGCTTAGCTCACAAAGCGAGCAGTTTCCAGTGGCACCACGTGGAGGAACGGACATCGCCACCGGCCGCGGGTATGTATATGAGGCCGAATCCGAATCTGAAGAAGTCACCAGCTTTCAAATCCAAACACCCATTAATAGTTTTGAAAACTGTCAGAAGACCGTTACGCCTCCTTCTCAAAAACAGACTACCCAGTTCGAGCATCTCATATTCCACTGGGTACACTGTTACGTATAGCGCAGGAGGTGCCGGCCGTTGCGTGCATCCGATACCAAGTTCTTGGTTCGAATTTGCTGCCCAGGCTAACCAAGCTTTGCATTCGTCCGGGATCGGTGAATGGGTACCAGACTTGTCTGGAAAGGATTGTTGATCGGCTGGCCGCAAGTCGTTGTATGGCCAAATACGCATTCAAACCGCCTCCACATTATCCCGTAGATCTAGAATGCGTGGCACATCCAAAAAGGGATCTTTCACCCTTTATCCTTATTATAGTGTTATATGCAAAACCAAGAGCTCAAATGATTACTTTCCTTGTGAAACACTATTGAACCTTATTCAGTCTTTCCACAATACATAGATTTTTTAATAGGAAAGAAAACACAGGTTCTGCACTCGAGAACAAGGCCATCAAATCTTTTGATTTTTTTAGAAAAAGGAGTATATTTGTTTGTTTGTTTGTTTATTTTAAAACTAATTCTGCTTTTAATGGAAAGCGAGACGTATGAATTTGTGAAGAAGGCTATTCTGTGTGCGCATTTAACAGTTCTCTTTTCTAACAGCCTTCACAACGAGCCGTCGCTATCAAGAAAATTCCCCGCGCTTTTGCAGCGCATACGCTGGCGAAGCGGTCGTTACGCGAGGTGCGTATTCTGCGTGAACTGCGACATGAGAACATCATCGCCGTGTTGGACATGTTCACCGCCGAAGGCACGCATGTGAGTTCCGCCTTACGTGAGATCTGAAGCTTGAAATTTGGATGAAATGGGATTAATTTTGTAGTGGAACAAATTGACGCCTGCTGAAGCTGGAGGAAGGTGGTTCGGTACAAGTCCTTAATGTGTCTTGCATGGGGAAGGGAGCGCACAAGGCCAATCAGGCTGCTTTACGTGTCTAACAGAGTGGCGTGTATGTACGGTCACTGCCCTGATTGGTTGGCGCATGTTAGGTCTGTGCTCTGATTGGTTGCGATTGGATGCTCCAACGACTATGTAGTACCAAATACACTCCGTTAGATGTTCTACACTCTGTAGCCCAATAGCCGTGCAATTCTCTCTTCAGCAGGCGTCAACTGAGACCTAGTATTCTGCCATCTTTTACCTCTAGATATATTTCACCCGATTCATATGGGCAACTCTTCCAGGGCCGAGATATTTACATGGTGATGGATCTCATGGAAACTGATCTGCATCAGATCATCCACAGTCGACAAGCACTCGTCGAACAGCACTTCCAGTACTTTCTCTATCAATTGCTCAGGGGTCTGAAGGTGAGTTACTGCAGCCCGGTTCGGCCTACGGACGATCACCCGAAGAATGCTCGTTATCATTCAGTACCTGCACTCTGTTGGTATCGTGCACCGCGATTTGAAACCGTCGAATCTGTTGGTAAATGGCGATTGCCTTTTGCGAATCGCCGACTTTGGTATGGCACGGTCAACGGAACATGCTCGAGTGAACAGCGATAAATTCCTCACGGTAAGTTTATGGAGCTTGTTCAGCAAATCCCTTGGGAGCAAGAGCATAAGCAAAGAAGTTGTCGGTGAGCACCCCACGCGGATACGCCGCGAACTACACTTTAAGGAAGCGACGTGGGTGTATCCGGCCTGTTTTAATCTAATCAATAGTCATTTTTTCTATTTCTAGATGTCGTTCCCACGGATCTCCCTCGATAGAGAGCCTTCGGGCTCTCTTGTTAAGAGGGATCTCGGGCCGCTTGTCGCAGGGCCACGTGGCGCGTCCCCGGGTGGTGGATAGGGGAATTAAACGCGAACCAAATGCGACCGTGTACTGCCCAGAGACGCAGGTGGGATGCAGAGGATGGACTCCTTGCTCCTGCTGTGTCGGGTCGATGCGTTCCTTGTGCGTGGGAGCGGCATGTTCGTGCACAGTGTGCGTGGATGTGTCCGTGACTGTGCGGATTGTAACTGTGTCGGCTCGGCCAAAAGCTTGCACTCGGTAGACTGGGAGTACATGTAAGGCGATTCGAGGCCGCCTTAAGTCTCGCCCCGTCCCTTCGGGCAGTCTGGCTGGCTGCCCGGAGTACCCCGCCCGCACGACAGAGCCTGACTAGCTACCCGTGTTGTATTCCAGTCAAACACAGCAGCACTAAAGGGCCTCATTCCCCTGACCCCGAAAGAGCCCCCATTTCTGCAGCGATGGGAAGGACGAGTACGGAGAGGCTGCTAAAATCTCAGGGCCTAACCAGGCTGCGCAAACTGAGAAGGACTAGGATGACGATCTGTACTTACAACGCCCGCACGCTTGCGTCGGAAGCATCCGTCGAGGACCTGATGATGCAAGCCAGGAAGATCAAGTACGACGTCATCGGACTGACCGAGACGAGAAGACACCACCCCCTACACGCCGCCTACGACTCCGGAGAAGAACTGTTCCTCGGAACATGCGACAGCAGGGGAGTAGGCGGCGTTGGTGTCCTCGTCAACAC
The DNA here is from genome assembly GCA_947359475.1 of Heligmosomoides polygyrus bakeri. Classification (NCBI taxonomy): domain Eukaryota; kingdom Metazoa; phylum Nematoda; class Chromadorea; order Rhabditida; family Heligmosomidae; genus Heligmosomoides; species Heligmosomoides polygyrus. The sequence goes on from OX375866.1 coordinate 95,858,065, forward strand.
GCACTTAGCCATGAACATCGATTCGTACGAGTCTCTGACAAGCCGAATCGGACGTCTGCGACTGAAGCGATGTGGCTCCGTGCCAGCCTTGACTGTGTTCGTCGCGTATGCCCCAACATCCGACTACGACGACGAAGACGTCGAGGCCTTCTACGTGGAGCTGGAGAAGTTCTATAAGGAAGATCACACCTTCTACAAGGTGATCGTCGGCGACTTCAATGCCAAGATCGGGCCACGAAGGTCGCTGGAAGAACTTCACATCGGAACCCACGGTTTGGAGTGGAACGAGCAAGGTGAAAGGCTGTCTGAGTTTATCATGTCGACCAAGACCATCCATGGAAACTCGCAGTTCCAGAAGCCTCCCTCCCTACGATGGACCTGGGAATCCCCCGGTGGCCAGTTCCACAACGAGATCGACCACATCATCTTCAATCGCAAGTATTGCCTGACCGATGTCTCCGTTGTCCCCAAGTTCTACACGGGATCGGACCACCGCCTCCTTCGCGCGAGGTTCCGCTTTTCGCGTCAAGGAGAGAAGGCCGCGAAGTTCAAGAAGAGGAGTCCCAGAACGACCATCAACTGGGTTCTCTACACCTCTCTTGTCGGCCTTTGGGAAGATGCCGTCATGGACAACGTCGACGAGGAATACGATCGCTTCGTGCACCATCTCCACGATAGTGCTAAGGGAGATGAGAGCTTGAAGACCACCAAGAGACGCCTGTCTCTGGAAACTCTCGTGCTGATACGCCAACGTGGAGCAGCACGAGCGTCAGGCAACTATCAACTGACGTCCGAGCTTGCAAAGCTATGCAGAGCGGCGATAAAGGAAGATCTGAAGGAGAGAAGGGCGGAAGTGTTGGCTGAAGCAGCAGAGGCAGGGCTGAGCATCCGCAATGCCCGCCGGAACTTCGCCAACTTCAAGACCAAGATGACCGCTCTCCGACGTCCTGACGGAACCGTCACCTCTTCCAGAAGGACCATGGAGAAAGTCATCCACGACTTCTACTCCGATCTCTTCGATAGCCACGTCCACCTGCCCCTACGCCATCTTCCGCAGGATGGATACGTCATCCCCTCTGTTCTCCCTTCTGAGATCCGACACGCCATCTCGTCGGTGAAGAAACGTACAGCACCCGGTCCTGACAGGATCAGAGCTGAACACCTGAAGAACCTCCCGCCAGCGCTCATCAACACCTTGGCGCGGCTCTTCACACGCTACCTGTCCGAATGCAAGGTTCCATCTCAGTGGAAGACCAGCAAGACCGTCTTGCTGTACAAGAAGGGAGACGTGCACGACATTGGCAACTATCGCCCGATCTGCCTGCTGTCCGTAGTCTACAAGCTGTTCACTCGAGTCATCCTGAATAGGATTAGTAGAACGCTGGACGAAGGACAGCCATGCGAACAAGCAGGATTTCGGAGAGGATTCAGCACGATCGACCACATACACACCATTACGAAGCTCATCGAAGTGTCGCGAGAGTACAAGCTGCCGCTTTGCCTTACGTTCATTGACCTGAAGAAGGCATTCGACTCCGTCGAGACTGAAGCGGTTATGGAAGCCCTGCTCACCCAGGGCGTTCCTACTCAGTACATCAGAGTCCTTCGAGAGCTGTACAGTGGATTCACGACCAAGATCTCACCATTCTACAACGACGTCGTCATTGACGTGAAGAGAGGGGTTCGACAAGGGGATACCATATCCCCGAAGCTCTTCAGCGCCACCCTCGAAAACGTCATTCGCGAACTAGAATGGGATGACATGGGAGTGAAGGTCGACGGCCGGCAACTGCACCATCTTCGCTTCGCTGACGACATCGTGCTCATAACACCGAGCATCACTCAGGCGGAGCGAATGCTGGCCGACTTCGATCGTGTATGTGGAAGCGTTGGACTGCAGCTGAATCTTACGAAGACGATGTTCATGAAGAACGGATGGGTTTCTGATGCCCCATTCTCGCTCAACGGAACGAACATCTCCGAATGCTCCAGCTATCTGTATCTGGGTCGCGAAGTCAACATGGCCAACGACCTAGCACCAGAGCTGAGCAGGAGGAAACGAGCGGCTTGGGGAGCTTTCAAGAGCGTCGAAGAAGTCGTGAAGAAAACGAAGAACGTCCGACTCCGTGCCCACCTATTCGACTCCACTGTTCTTCCTGCCCTAACATACGCCTCAGAGACCTGGGCTATACGAAAGCAGGATGAACACGCTATCAGCGTCGCGCAGCGTGGAATCGAGAGGACGATGCTCGGAGTGACACGACTCACGCAAGTGAGAGAAGGCCTCCGGAGTTCCGAGCTTCGCCGACGTTCGAAGATCAGAGACGCTGTCGCATGAGCCAAGTCGTCGAAAATTAGGTGGGCCGGCCACGTAATGCGATTCGCAGACACCCGCTGGACGAGAGCCGTCACAGACTGGATTCCGCGGGATGTCAAAAGAACACCAGGACGCCCACCAACGCGTTGGTCGGACTTCTTCGTGAAAGCCCTGAACGACCGATATGACGCTCTTCGTGTCCCTCGAGCGAGGAGGATCCATTGGACCACTCTGGCACGCAACAGGGACGAATGGAGACGCTGCTGGCGCCCGCTCGAGCAAGTCGATGATCAACGGGACGACAGGTGATACAGGTGATGTCGTTCAGCAACCGACAACAATAATAGTGAATCTCTTAGAGCCTCTAGTAGTAACATAGTTTTGTTTTCTGCTTGCTTGAAGGGGACATGGTACTCCGGGCAAACGAGCAGCGCCGCTGAAGGATGAGTTTACCAGCTCCTCTAGGAGACTATATCCAAGACTGTTCCCCTTACCATGATTTAACCAAGCCATACCCTGGGATTAGCCGAGGAGCATGTACCGATGAAGTCTCCCCTTTATTATCTGCGATTTTGCTAAAGTTTCATGTCTACATTTGTTTCTACGGCGTGTCAGAATAGCCCAGGTCATAATATTCCTCACTAAGAACTATCTCTAAGAAATCCTTTCAACGGGTTGGGGTGCTGCCACAGAATCGTGTTGGTTACGGCTATGGTCCAACAAAGGTCAGTGAAACGCGATACGTGACCGGCCCACCTAATTTGCTACCTCCTTTCCCACTCAACATCGCTGCTGTTTCTGAACGTCGTCTTTCATATTTTTCCCAACTTCCAAACTTCGGAAGCCTTCTCTATGTGTGAATCAGCCAGAAGGCTTCCGAGCAGATCATACTCGTGTAAAGTGGGGAAGGATCCGGAGCCCAAACACCATTGACTTCAGCGCATCATAGACGCTGTCGTTTAGGTCAAGTCCTCCAAAAGTAGGTCGGCCAGACATGCAGTGCCTTCTGCCAAAACTTCCTGCAGCAGTTGTTCAGAGCACCAGGACGCAGACCAGCAGGACTTCGTCACAACACTGAACTAACAGTAGGACACGCTTGTTGTCCAAAGGTATCCATTGGGCTACTTTGGCACGTGTCAGGGATGATGGAGACGTTCCTGGCGCCGAATCGAGTAACTAATTCGACTATTAGAAGTACTATCGGTGACGTTAATACAGGAACAGCAACGAAGCCGAATAAATAGGGGAGCAGAACATCAGACGTTCTTTGTCCTTTTTTTGCACTTCTCACACATTTGAAGCTCTCTGTGGTTTGGATAATCAGAAACGTCTTAATTCACGAAGATCGCCTCCGTAGGTTCCTACATTGTACAACGTCTACATGTACACTATGTATTCAAGACCCCCACCAATTTCTGCCAGCATCCATGGTGCATGGTAGGCAGCGGGAGGAGGTACCGGCTGTCGCTTGCACCCGATTCGGGTTCCTGGTTGGATTTACCGCTCACTTTAACCAAACCTTCCATACCACGGGGTCTGTGTACTGGTTCCAGACTTCTTTATCAGGAAGGATGAAGCATTAACTTCGCCACTGAAAGTCATTGTAGAGCACGCATTCAAATTGCCTTCACAACATCCCGTAGAAATAGATTGCGTGGCGCTTTCCAAAGTTAATTGATTAATGCCGCTCTTCAGCATAAAATTTTAAAAAATCAGTTGTCAAAATCCACCCGTTCACCTATGATATCACAGATCATTCCAGCAATACGTGGCAACCCGTTGGTACCGAGCACCTGAACTCCTTTTCTCCATGATCGACTACGACACGAAGTAGGTCCTATCTCATTCTAAGCTTCGATAGTTAAAGAAATGATTCTCTAACTACAGCCTTTGAGGGTGGACATGTGGTCTGCCGGCTGTATCTTCGCCGAGATGATCATGCGACGGCAGATATTTCCTGGAAAGGACGGCGTCTCCCAAGTGAAGATGATCGTCTACTATCTTGGCACACCCGAGGAAAGAGTGAGTTGTTGTCCCCGTCAACATACGGTTAAACAGGCTTCCCTCTGAAGAATTCTTTATAATACAGGTGATGTCCCAAATAAAGTCAGACATCGTGCTGGGCTGGATTGAGAGCTGCGGCAAGAAGGAGCCGCTACCCTGGCAGGCTATCCTTCCGAAGGCGAGTGCTGAAGCTTTGGAAGTGATCGACAGGGTAGGCTTAGTTCTTCTATAGCTCGGGGATTTTCAGCGACAGGGTGTTCTCGCCATGATCTGATTTCTTCAGTTGCTTCAAATCTCTCCATGGAATCGATCAACTGCAGAGGAAGTGCTCTCACTGCCCTACCTCGCCACCTATCACGATCCGGCATTTGAGCCCACTTGTCCACTGAAGTGAGGCCACTCTGCTTTTATTTATTTATTTATTTATTTATTTATTTGGGTCAACAGAAGCAATTATGCGCATACGGCAAACCACGGAGGGTTTAAAACAGTGATTGACTTTTGGTGGCAAAGAAGGCATTAGAAAGGAAGACTGAGATTAAAGGGAGAAAAGGAAAGAAAGAAGGAGAGAAAAAATGAAGGAACAAACCTACTACTTTTAGTGGTCATAGCTCTTCCAACTATATTTCGTTAGCGATAGTGTCCAGTTGGCAATAGTGTTCTATTCAGTCATCGCGTACAACATTGAACTAAGGCATCAGGTTGGTCAGAAAGTGTTCAGCCGATTTTGTGATGATTCCAAGAGTTTTTTTTTAAATCAATAACAGAAAGTGCGGAATTTTTTGTTGTTGTTGGAAAAAGCGGAAGACGGAAAGACGGAACGGAAGCGTTGAAAAATAGTCGGAAATCCAAATATAATACGAGGCACGGAAACGGGAATGACACATATTCGCATTTTTCAAAAATGCTGAAAAATAAAATTCTAAAGTTAAAAAATTACAATTCTGGAAAAGAATTCTAGTGTTGGATCTAGTGTTGGACTTGAATAACCTTTCCGATCAATTCCATTGAATTTCTTGATTATTTAAATAATTGAAAGTCGTCAGTGATTGTTAATCAAGCACAGTGCAAAAGCAGAAATCCTCTTCATCGAGTAGAAATTCATTCTATCCGAAAATTCATTGGTCTGGTTGACGCACTGTCCGAGCATTGCTCAAATCAATAAATAATTAAATAAATAAATAACATCGTTTGAGTTCTTCTGCAATTCGAAGATGCTGCCCCAGCAAATCTTACCATAGTTCGCTATCGATTTCCGATCGACATAGATTTTTAAAAACCATTTGTTCGATGCATTTTCGAAAAAATGTCTGTTCGCTCGACTGTTTGAAAACTCAAAAAACCAATTTATTCGATTGTTCGAAATTTCGAAGACTTGACTCACTCGTCCGCTTTATCAGTTCAAATTTCGAAGTTTCAAATGTTCGTTCGCTCGCTCATTCAAAAAAAAATGGAGAAAAAACATGGCTTAGAGTCTCAAACCCACACTGCTCATGATGACATTAACCTGAAACTTTTCTAAAGAATGCTATCCTTTATTTATTTATTTATTTAATACGCTGCATAAAGCAGTCATGGAAAAATTAAAACAATCTGAACACAACCAATCTGGAACAAAAAGGAGTAGAATCACGAAAAGGATAAAAAAAGGGTCAAAGGGAGGGTACGCCACTTTTGAGCGAGATACAAACAGATCCGGCTCTGCACGTGAAAGGGCCTCCACGAGTTCTGGTTTCAGGCGTCTTATATCCAATTTTCTCTGAACTCTCCCGAGTTCTAGACATGAAGATGCGATAAAATTTACCAACTTCCACTTTCATTAATCGCGAAAGTATTTTAAAAACCGTACACAGATCATTTTGTTTCTGCCGCGGCTCTAGGGTGAAAAGTTGAAATCGTGAATTCCTATGTCGAAAACCCGCTATTCTACAGAAACACGGTTCTGTCTCATCACCATCCTTTCGATTAACTGTAGCTGGAAAGCGATCTCAGTTACAGAGGACGCCCTACGGGACGGAGATTCTCCCAGACAGCTTTATGCTAGCAGTTTCAGAGCCCGATTCGATGCCGACGCCATCGAAGAACTGCCAGTTGGAAAGCTCATCGAACATCTCGCTCACGAGGCCAGTATATTCGATGCCATCCGAGGGCCGTATGCAACAAGGTGAACACGGTCGCTAATCTATTCTGATCACCAGTATGACACTGGTTCGTAGTTGGAATTTCCTGAAAGCTTGTATATTGAGGATGCGGTTTCTATTGTTGTCTCGCATCCAATCAAAGCGACAAACAAATCTTTTAAGGACAAAGTTCATGTTATGGAAGAGCTATCTGGCAGATTTTAAAAAGGGGTGTTAGGCGTTAGTTTGGCCTTTATCAGGAGGCGGAGGCAGACGCGTCAGTTAAATGCAGCCAATCAGAGCACCGACCAAACCCATGTTAGCCAGTATGAACAACGACCCAGCATGTCCGCTCTAGGTGACACGCCCGTTCTATGCGGTCTAATTGGTCCGGTCAGTCCTTGCTTCCCATGTAGGCCACGCTAACGACTAGTGCCAAAGAGCATGCAATGGGGAACTCAGCGTCAGGAGGTTTGAGGTCTTCCACTTTTAGTAAACTTACTGCGTAATTATTCACAATAAGTACTCAGAAGGGGGATTTCGAGACAAAGAAACTGCTGGTGAGAGAGTATACGCCATGCATTCATTCTGAATGGTTCCATAAGAAAGCCTTTATGGCTCTGGCTATTCTCCATAGTTCTTATCATGAATTTTAAAACGCATTTTTTAAAGGAACAGTGTTATATGTTGCCTCTTTATTCATATGCTATCAACTGTACCGGAAGGGCGGAGTCAATACCAAGGATGAGTATACCTATGGTAACGTAGAGATGTTTGGAAAGTCTGATAAAAGGGTGGTTGTGGCTAATGTGGTGTACATAGGGGGTGAAGGACGCGGCGACCAAACGCAGCCAATCAGAACATCGACCAAGCCTATGTCAGCCAATAAGAGCACCGTCCGTGCATGTCCCCTCTGGATGGCGCGCCGAATTAATGCGGTCCAATTGGTTCGGTCAGTCCCTGCTTCCCATGTAGGTCACGCTAACGACTAGTGCCAAAGAGCATGCAATGGGAACTTAGCGTCAGGAGGTTTGAGGTCTTCCACTTTTAGTAAACTTACTGCGTAATTATTTACAATAAGTACTCAGAAGGGGATTTCGAGACAAAGAAACTGCTGGTGAGAGAGTATACGCCATGCATTCATTCTGAATGGTTCCATAAGAAGGCCTTTATGACTCTGACTATTCTCCATAGTTCTTATCATGAATTTTAAAACGCATTTTTTAAAGGGACAGTGCGTTGCCTCTTTATTCATCTGCTATTAACTATACCCTAAGGGCGGAGTTAATACCAGGGATGAGTATACTTATGGAAACGTAGAGATATTGGGAAAGTCTGATAAAATAATGGCAGTTGCTAATGTGGTGTACATAGGGAGGTGAAGGACGCGGCGACCAAACGCAGCCAATCAGAACACCGACCAAACCCATGTCAGCCAATAAGAGCACCGTCCGTTCATGTCTCCTCTGGATGGCGCGCCGATTCGATGCAGTCTAATTGGTCCAATCAGTCCCTGCTTCCCATGTAGGCCACACTAACGAACAGTACCAAAGAGTTACGGTAGATACAATGAGGCAGAACTTAGCATTATGAGGTCTGGGGTCTTCCAACTTTAGTGAAATTGTCGCCTAATTACTCACAAGAACTGCTCAGAAAGAAGATTTCAAGACAAAGAAGCTGTTCATGGGACAGCATAAGCTGTGCACTCGTTCTGAATGGTTCTATAAGAAGTCCTTTATAGACCCCTGGATGCTTTCCATTGCTCTAGTCGTGGTTTCTTTAAGCTCATTTTTCAAACAACCGATGTCGTGTTGTCGCTTCATACATGTGCCATTAACCATTTTACAATTTCCACTAATATTCGTGTGTAACCATGTTCACTACCGTATTCTCTCGCTACTAACTTGCTTGTGCCATTTTGCTCATTCATTTGTCCTACTGCTTTGTTTCGAAGGTCTGCTCAAGCTTATGATTTTTGCCTTATATGTGTCCAGTGTACAGTTCTCTTCAATGTGCAATCGCTTCTAATCCGCTGAACGTTCTTCTGCTCAATTCCCTTCTCTAGTTAACCAGTGCAATGTTCCGGTGAAGTACTGTGTGTTAACAGAATAAACGTGCCTTTTTCGTGTGTTAGAGTCAAATGTGTCTAACAATGTTCGGCTTTGTCATAACAACATCTAGTGGTCAGTCGGCCCAAGTGGCTATTGGCTGCGACCTCGAGCCAGGCGTCGATAATTGATCGATATTGATCTTTCGGAAGAGCATCACCAACAATTGAATGATTTTTGGAGCATCTCATTAGTGTAGCTTTCATGGAACTGTCGTGAAGCCGGAGAGCCATTCAACGCACGGACCGTATACACCGCTCTGGGTGGTATATTCATTCGATTTAGTTTGACTGGTCTCGTTGTTCTTCCTTTCCCATGTAGTCCATATTAACGACTAGTATTTTAGAGAAAAAATCGATATTATTGACTCAACTGGTTTGTTGCCTGTACTTGTTTTGTATACCATCCAGTGGGTAGCTTATTCGGGAGGTTCCCACTCAAACAGCCAGCTTTGGGCAAAACTCTGTTAATTTCGCAAAAATCGATATTATTTATTTATTTACTTATTTATTTATTTATTTATTTATAGATGCACCATAAGTGCGCTACAACAGGAACATGAACACGCAATTTCCGTATGAACTCAGACAAACACGATGCAATAAACTTAACACTGAACACCGACGAGACAAATAAAGACAATAAATCAATATGCGCTGCAATTGATAAAGTTTAGTGTTTCGCATCGATTCAGAAGCTTAAATACAAGAAGACTGCAGTAAGGAACCAAAACATATAAAGGGACTAAAAATAAAATGTCCATTTGAATGAATAATAATTAGAACGCCGATAATTTACTACACTAAATTGTTGTAAACGTCTGCTTGGCGCTCAGTATAGCTATGGTGTGATTCCGATGGATAGAGAATCACTTTCGAGCAGCTTAGTCAAACGGAAGCACCTAGGAGTCCGGTCTTATTCCGGTCATACCTAGGCCTTCATTACGCTTCCATTCGATACTGCTTCCATAGGAACTGAGGTGGTCAAACCGAACTTGCAGACGTAAATTGTTTCAAGTAAAGCATGACTCTGCGCACTATATATGTGAATATATTATATAAAAAAAACATAACCATGAGAAAAAAATCCATGGTGGTTTCATCGCATTTAAGCACTGAATAGCCTCTAACTTCAGTCATGAATCGAAGCAGGCATATTGATTCAACAAGTGTGACAAACGCACTACACTACACTGTGTATCAACACGTAGTCCCTTAACATTGGTATCACTCTAAGTATGCTACTGGTATCGACGATCCGGGATCAACACAGTGAGCGGCGGCATGCGGATGTGTTGGTCAGCGAACTCCAGAAAGTTAAATACTTCACACAGGCGACTTTGCTGGCAATACTCTTAGAAATCTACAATTCGAAGCGTAGACATTAGGTCTATTTTTCTCAATCTGGCCCTGAATGATGAGCCATCGAGAAGTTTTGAAGAATAAGGAGTTTATGGTGTTATCGTAGTTACGAGCGACATGAACATTCGTCAGCGAAATATTATCGACCGATATTCATAGGTCGGCCGCGTGTAGCGCAGACGGAGGAGGTGCTGTCTGTCGCATGCACCTGAGATCAGGTCCCTGCTTCAGGTTTCCCACCCAGGCTAACCAAGCCTTGCATTACTCCGGGGTCGGCAAATTGGTACCAGACTTGTATGGGAAGGATAAAGCGCTGACTGTATGGGAAGGATAAAGCGCCGTCCTTAGGCCTATGTCATACCATCGCTCACCCCGAGCGAAGCCCAATGATAGGCTCCCTTATCGACTAATCGCTTCGCGCGATCGATATGGGAGCTTATCATTAGGCTTCGCTCGGGGTGAGCGGTGGTATGACATAGGCCTTATCGATCACATCGATCAATGCTGATGATGCGCTCGATACTTCTTACCCGTTGCGACACTGGTTGGCTGATTTCACTTAAATGTTATGAACACATCCCGACTTCCACTAATTCCTTGCGGTCATATGATGAAGAGCCGTAGTGTATGGGATGCCAGAACCACAACACTCTGTTCGGGACAGTTAAAAAAGCGGATGAAGCCGAAAAAATCGAATTCTCGTGCTGTGTACGGGGTGCGGCAAAATTACCTGTGCACTCAAAATTCAATGGCATTTTGAAGGCAAACTTCGCAGATCAATTCTAACTATCAAAATTATCTAATACAAGCATGACCATTCAAAGCAAGCTAACAGTTTTCAAAATGATCGCCTTCAGCTCCCACACAGTCCTTCAGACGTTCGACTAACACTTCGCATGTGCCACGCAGGTACGGCTCATCAATTTCGTCCCAGGATTTCAAAAGCCCTTCTTTAAGAGGGTCCAAATTTGATGTCCGGTAGAACAAAGTTTTTTCTCTAAGACCGCCCACAAAGAATAATCCATCGGGTTAAGGTCCCGAGAGCTGGTGGGCAATTCGTCGTGTGTGATGAAGTCAGGCAACTGCTCGGCGCACCAGTCCTGGACCACCTTCGCTTTGTGTGCCAGAGCAGAATCTTATTGAAAGCACCAGTAGGCTTCTCCGAAGAGGGAATCGGCCCACGGCTTGAGAACTTTTTCCAGGATCTCCTTGTAAACCGCTGCGTTGATATTCACGCCTGCTTCGACGGAAACTATTGGAGCTTTTCCTGAAGATGTGACTCCTCCCCAAACCGTAATGGATTGAGGCTTTTTCGTACTTTCCTTAAGTTGTCCTTTGGCGGTAGCATCAGCAAGCGAGTTCCCAGTACTCCGCTCATTTTGGGAGTTGAAGGCTGGATTCAAGGTGAAAATCTTTTCATCGCTAAAGACGATGTCTCGAGCGCGTGCCACCGCGAATCGTTGCAGCAACCTTTTGCATCTTTCCAATCTCCTCTTCTTCACAGTGTCCGTCAGGAGCTGGCATTTCTGCAAACGATAAGAGAACTTCTTAAGCTTTCTCCTGACTATCCCTCTCATTGACCATTTGCTTATTCCTACTTCTTTTGCCATCTGGCGCATCGATCTCCTGGCGTTCCTTCGGATTTTTTCTTTCATGAGTTTCACATTTTCCGGTTCGTAGCCGTCGTGGGACGCCCCTCTTCATTTTTTATCCTCTTCGGTCTTCAATCCCTTGTAGCGTATTACTGTATCCTGAACCGTTCTTCGGAGCACGGAAAGGATCTTCATAATATTTCTCGTTTGCTTGCCGGCTCTGGGGAAAAAGGCGGGAAAAAATTAAAATGTTAAGGTGCACGGGTAATTTTGTCGTACCCGACGACAAAATTACCCGTGGATGACAACGACAAGATGAGACTTGGAGATGATTAGCACCTGTCGTATAGTCTGCGTGCGCGACATACCATTTTCGTGTCGAACTGGACACTTTTAAAATCCAATTGGAGACTTTTCACTGTAAAAGTAGACACTCTTCTTCTAAACTTTTCCAAACCAGATCGGTCTCCTAACACATTCAACTAGAGGCTCTACAAAAAAGTTTGAATAATTGGTCGTTCAATAATAATCTTAGTACGACTCTTTAGAAGTTTCAAACCATCTAACCAATAAGTGAACACATTGTTTAAAACTTTATAAAGCTCTCATTTTTAAAACTTTATAAAGCTCTCATCTCTTGAGAAGAAATAATGGTTTAAAGCTTGTATGATTTGCTCTATCAGAGCATGTATTGCATTTCTTTTTATTCCTGAATTTTGTCAATTTTTAGGTAGTTAAAGTGAAAAGTGAAAAGGTGGAAAAATGGCCATCTGCGGCAATTGCTTTTCTCCGTTTATGTTTGTAGTTTTCTGCGCAGTTTTTCACAGCGTTTGGAAGACAATGTCCTGCACTACAAGAATACGTGTTGGCGCTATTTGCTTATTCGTCCTTTATTGATTTTTAGGTTATCAAATTGGGACGTCCGACTTTTCCGTCCGAATTTTTACCAAAACTCCGGTTCTGTGGTTGGACTTTTTTGCTTGATGTTATATGTCGTTCGGAAGTGGGTATCTTGCTCAATAAGAATTTGTGTCGCCTTTATTGGCTCATGCTGATTTCTGTCGAATATCAACAGCTGAACAAGGAGGAGTTGTTGATGAAGATGATTCTTCTCTTTTTGGAATTTTGTTGATATTCGACAGAAATCAGCATGAGCCAGTAAACGCGACACAGATTCTTATTGAGCAAGGCATTCTCTTCAGATCGACATATAACACCAGTGTATAGCGCTATGAAAGAGACCGCCTGCGAAATCCTCAATGAATCGTTAAAAAACGGCGGAGACTTATGGGAGAACCTAATATGTTGCTGTAGTGCTAAAGTTATATTGTTGAACTGTTTTTTTTTTTAAATCCTACGCTAAACCTTAGTCTATGCCTTGAAAAAATAAGGATGAAGGATAAAGGATAAAGGACGGCGTTACTCAATCCCTTCTGGGATGCGCCGGCGCATTCTACTTCTACGGGATGTCGTGGAGGCCATATGAATGCGTATTTGGCCATACAATGACTTGCGGTGGCCAGCCGATGAACAAGTCAGCGCTCTATCCTTCCCAGACAAGTCTGGTACCAATTCACCGACCCCGGAGGGATGGAAGGCTTGGTTGACCTGGGCGGGAAATCCGAACCAGGAACCTGGTATCGGGTGCACGCGACAGTCGCGCCTCCTCCGACTGCGCTACACGCGCCCTGAAAAAATAAAAGAATAAATAAACTCGGTAGGTTCATGAACTTTGGAAAAATATAACCGACTTCTATACTATAGAACAGTGAAGAATCTCGCATTGGTATCCATTTCCGTTGTTCAGACACGGGCTGAGCCCACTTCCTGGACAGTATAGACAAATGTAGCAGTTCTAGAGCAGAAATCACCACTTGCTTTGCAGAACCACTCCACCCGATCTTCCACCAGAAGACGGTTGCCAGCCATCCACTAGCCACACCAATCACGACCCTAGGTGAGTGTTTCTTTAAAAATTAGGGAATGAAAGACTAGAACAGCTTATCTAGGTCATCGGCTAGGTTTAATTCGGAATAATAAACGAACCAGCTCTACCCGATCCGCTTTGGAGCATCAGGCTTAATCATTCACCTATTTCAATATATAGAAGATATGGCCTCCGACTTGCATAAATTTGAGGGAGACTAGCAGCCTGACGAAAAGACACAGCCGTAAAGGACTGAGCAAAGAACTCTTGAGCATATCTTCTTTCCAATAGGTAGACAGTTGACAACCCGAGGTCTTCCTTTGCAGCTCACATTTCCATGGAGAGCAAGATAATAAGGAAGCGATGAATTAGAATCTGAATTAGAAAGCTCCGAGTGACGCTCTTGGTAGCGAAGTCGGAGGAGGCGTCGACTGTCACGTGCACCCGACTACAGGTTCTTTGTTCGGATATCCCGCTCAGGCCAACTAAACCCTCCACTCCTCCGGGTCGGTGAATTGATACCAGACTTTCCTGGAAAGGATAAACCACTGACTTTTTCATCAGCTGGCCACCGAAAGTCCTTGTATAAGCCAAATATGCGTTCAAATATGCTCCACGATTTCCCTTAAAAGTGGAATACGTGGCTCATCCCAACAACGATTGAGCAACGCCGTCTATTATCCTTTATCCCTCTCCTCAGAAAAAGCCAAAATCCTTTCAGCGACGAGATCACCCCTCATCACAGCTCGCAGCCTTCGTCAGTCTCGTCGGCATTCACGCAGATTCGACACAACTCCGCTTCACCAGATGCTTCCGAGTCCACTACACCTCGCGGCGCCGACTCAGCGCTGTCCAGTGCAACTCTTCTTGAGATGGACACCAACAGGCAGGTCTCTAGAGATATCTTCCAGTGGCAATGGGAAGACCACTCATTCTCAACGACAGATTCTTAAGGTTGTCGCAGGATTCACGAGAGTCGCTGAGCAATACACCTGATGGTAGCACACTGAGTATAACGAACGCAGAACTGAGCAAATGCCTTCGAGAAGGAACTGACTGGCCGCTGGATGAAGCTAGCACCAGTTCGGCACCGCCGACTATAAACAGGTAAGCAGATCTCAAAAATATGGTTCAAAAGGTGTTTGCTCCCGAGAATGAAAGTCCTTTGGTCAGTTCCACACATGAGTCAGGCAGGTGCATAAGGCAACATTCAAAAGTGCCTCCCCATATAACATTTATAAAAATCAGGTTCATCATACTACCTAAGACTACATGTAGAGTTTTTTTACTTCTTAAACTGGATTCCCGAGCTTAGTGTATGGTGATTTATCGGGTCTATCATAGTGAGGGCGTTCGTAGTGGAGTCGGAGGAGCCGGTTGTCCCTGCACCCGATACCAGAATCCCAGGCCAACCAAACTCTGCATCCCTCCCGGGGTCAGTGAATAGGAACCAGAGTTGCATGGGAAGGATAAAGCGCTGACTTGTTCATCGACTAGCGACCGCAACTCACTGTATGGCAAAATACGCATACGCAAAGCGCCTCCACGACATCCTGTAGAAGTAGAATGCATGGCGCATCCCAAAAGGGATTGAGTAACGCTGTCCTTTATCCTTTATCCTAGTGGGGGAGCACTCCACTCTCACTCTTTATCAGCGACAGCAAACTTAAACCAGAATTGTTTTCCAAAATAATACAGTGAACTAGCCTACAAGAGAATCTTTCTTCGAAATTTCCTAGGTGTGAGATGCAATACTCTTTGCATTTGTTCCTCTTTTCTAGCAATGCCCCCCACGACTAGGATAAATGCGATTTGTCGTTCTTTGGAAAGGAAGAGCACACGTTATATAGCACTACGCTCTTTTTCTCTGAGGAATTTCAAGAAACTGTTTATTGAGGAAGAAACTGTAAAAAATCAAAGACCATCTTCGATATCTATTCCTGTGGTCCACCACATTCATACGTCTGTTTTCTATGACATATGACCAATTTTTCGTCTAACCCTTGTATTCTCTGGAATCTCATCGAAAAGTCGAAGATACCCGTGTGTAGTTTTCCAAAATTCTAAGCGGGATGTTAAAACGGGCAGCAAACAATTTCATCGAATTGCATTCTCAAGTACTAGAGGTAGCTTCGTGAAAATCACCTACACCACTCCAAGAACCAGCATAAGGTGTAACTCATTTACTTGTAGTGCAGGCTCTTTATTCCTATCCTTGGAAAGTGCACTAGATTTAATCTCTCCTTTGTTTTCTACTTTTTGACGTAAATTCAGGCGTCGACTTCTATCTTATTAGTAGGTTGTGTGGGTTGATTGTTTTTTCTCTGATGTCTACCTCATGCGGCGTATGGAATAAATAAATATATAGATAAAAAACCTTCTCATACAACTTTAACGTCAAACTGGAGACATTTCGAACTAAGCAGGACATTTTACGAATCAAATTGGGCACTTATCAAACCGCTTGGGCAGCTGTTGGGCAACCTCCAAGTCAAATTCAACTCTTTCAAACAAATTTGACACCTTTGACATCAAACTAAGCTACTACAAATTGAAGCGAGCTTTTCCTGTGTTACGCTAGAGGTTATACAAGAACGTTAGAATCATTTTTTATTTATGGAGAATTTGGTATGAATTTTTTGAGATTTTTTAAATTCAGTTGTCCCAGTATATGAACGCATTGCTTGAAATTTTGTAAAATTTTTGTTTTCAAAGGAAAATAATGAATTAGAACTTGTTAGCGCAGAAGGGCAGCAATCATTTGGGGTCTTAGAGAAAGAGTCCACTCCATACACTCGCCTAACTCGTGTCGATTTTTATTTAATTGCTAGAAAAAAATTCGTTTGCGTGGACAACTGAATTTTAAAAATCTCAAAAAATTCAGTTGTCCACGCAACGCTCTTGTCAAAGGAACAACAAAATAACATATATCTTCACTTTGATCCTTTATGTATGAGAGTGTGGGGGGGGGGCAAAAGTAATGAGACTCTCCATGCCGTGTCCATGTATCTCGTGACTGGAGTCCGGTTTCGTGCTTTTCGTATTTGTATGTTTGTTCGCTACTTACTGAAGGCCACCTGAGAAGTGACCACTTTCGCCCTTTCCAGAAGCATGCCAAAAGCCCAGTCTGTCTCATGCCGAAACCCCAGCCTCGACCTGTATCGCGCAAATCTCGCCCAATTCCCAACCCCGAGCAGCCTGGACTCAACAGTCACGCAAGATGAGAAGTACGTCTTCTACCTCAACCCTGCCAAGCAGCGAGTCTGGGTGAGGCCTTGTGACCTGTTAACGACCTTCGTTCGGCGGGATGTTCACGGCGAGAAGCACCTTCTGAGCTTTTGAGTCTGCGCTCTTGGACCGGTACACTGGGAGCTGTTTTCCAAAAGCACGAAGATGGACTCCAAGGTCATGGTAAACGAAATAGAAAAGATGGACCTGCGAATCGAACTTATTCAGTCGCAGCGTTTCAAGAAGGTCCTCCTCTTCGACAACTCCGCACCCCATCGGGAACAAGTAACCACGGATAAGCTTGACCAGTTGGGATACGTTCATATGCCTCATTCACCGTATTCGCCGGACATCTCTCCATGCGACTACCACTACTTCTTGACCCTACAGGGCTTCCTGCTCGGAAGGGACGCAAGAGCCCAAGCAGTCCTTGACACCCAAGCGAGCAGTTGATCAAAACCAGGCCCAAGCAGTTCTGGATGGATGGGATCAGGAAGTTGGCTGAGCGATGGCAGCAAGGTCATTGACCTTAATGGCGAACACATTCCTCAGCATCATTGAGTTGTAATTGAGTTATAGAGAGATAAAGAATTTTTACAATTTGTCTCATTACTTTTCGCCCCCCCCCCCGTAATAATAAGCAATTACACTATCAGTCAGAAAAAGTGTTAAAATGGAAGATCGCGCCATGCACTCGACTGGATCGTCGATCATAGCGACGATCCAGCAAGTGCATGGCGCGATCTTTTCTTTTAATACTTCAAATCATTGCGGCGTTTCTGCGCTACAAGGCCTAATTTATTATTTTCCTTGAAAATCAAATTTTTATCATATATAATAACATTTCAAACATTGTGTTCACTTAGAGGGCAGAATTTGAATTTGAAAAAATCGAAAAAAGTCATAGAAACTTTTCTTCGGGCAAAAAATTATTGAAACTTTCTAAAGAGTGTCTTTGGTGTACAGCGAAGAAGCTCATCTTAATCAGGAAGGTGTTTAGTTTGATTTCGGAAGTTTACTTGGAAGAGTGCCAATTTGTTTTGAAAAGTGTCTAATTTTACGTGAAAATGGGAAAAATGGATGTATGATCCAAGTGAGCAGCCCGTACCCGTACTTAACTAAGACACTGCCATAAACTTGCCAACCTTGGCATTCACTGTCGTTCAATTCAGTTGCTCAAGGGAGTGCACGAACTCAAAACAACCGCTTCGGAACGCACTAGAACGAAGGATGCTCTTGAAAGAGATGCGAAGCCGAGATGGTGGCAAGAAGACGCAACGGCCTCTTCGGACTCGGGATCGAGGAAGACTTCTGGTGAGTTGGCTTGGTGTACCTCACCTTCAATTCTCGCCCTTTTCCAAGCTATTATTAAACCTTTTGGTGGCCTTGGTAATAACTATAACTTGGGCTACGGTACCATGTAGAGGAACTAGGCCTTTTTAGCAACCTGAGGGCATTTATTCTTACAAGTGACATCAAAACTCGGCACTAGTAGTTAACATGGCCTACGCGGGGGGTGGGGGTCGGATGGGGAGGGGACCGTGCTTGAAAGGACGGGTACGTTCGGTGTCTCGATTGGCTGACGCGCGTTCGGTCAACGCCCCGATTGTCTGACGTGTTCTTGTCTTCCCATGTAGGCCTTATTAACGACTAGAGTCGATGCCTACTTTAATTTCAAGAAGAGTGCGTGGTCATAACGTTAAAGCTATGTAGACGGAATGGGTCATCTCAGCTTGCGTTTCTATCTCAACCGCATCAGCCCGAGTTCCTAGATTTCTGGAGCAAGTCTTCTCGATCCAAACGCGAGCTGCAAGACTTCTGGAGCACGTCTTGGCCCATTCCTTCCCAACATGGTATCCGTTTACGGTTTAGTATAGACTTCATTACGTCTTCATGAAGCCTAAGTACGGTCAGTTTTCTAGCGAGGATTTCAAAGGAAATCAGTGGAGTGGCATTTTACTCAATTTCCTTTCCAAAGGGCAGGCAAAAGTATCTGCATCTCCAAGATTTCGCATGACAGCCATTGGGCTGTCGAGCATGCCCAGGGGGTTAAGGTGGAACGGTGGATAGAACGCACTTAGCTGATGATCTAGTGACTTTTCGATTTACAATTCGGCCTCTGTAAGGCCAGAAATCCCTTCAGACCTAGAAATCGAGCTGTTTAACCGCCTTCAGAAGGCACTCATATACTGGTGGAATTGTGCGAATTGTTGTTGCTAACCATAGTTTAGGAGGTCCTAGGCCTCATCTCTGCTTTTATGTGGTCTCCCTTTATAAAGGGGATGAATAGTAGTTCATCATTTCAGAGCGACGACACGGGCGATGCGAAATCCAAACCGGACCGATGGCAGAACTCCAGGCAACGAGGCAAACATCGAGTCGGGCCGCTAGCACGACGTGATAGTCGTGACGCCTACCGGATACAGCGACGACATCCCAGTGGAGAGAAACGGAAATCCACTGAATAATAAATGTAGATCGTCTGAGTGTGGAGACTTTCGCCTCCACCAGCACTTCTTATTAGACACTGGATCCGATACCGATTCGGATAACTCGAATTTGTCTTTTTTTTCAAAACAGGTTGAAAGGATTATGAGAACAACGGCAGAGCCCCGGATATTGGGGTGATTTAGGTAAGAGTAGCCTTACCAAGCTTTTCGCATGATCTAAATGACTGTTTTATCTTCGGGTCTCATACCGGATATCCTAATTGGATAGGACACCAGATTTCTGATCTCAATTACTTATCTGAATTTTCTGAGAATCCGATCTGGCGAAAACCACCCTTATCTCAATCGCCCGATGATCCAAGTTTTTAAAATGTCCATTATTCGCACAATCCTTTAGGCCTGGGTTAAAAAAAGACGGATCAGCATACTCGAGTCGGCATCTGACCAAAGCAACCCTTCATTTCCTTCAGGAGAGGTGAAGCAGGTCAGATATACCATACATGACAATGACGAAACGCTGGGTTTTTCATCCGTTGACTGCAAGCAACCGTACAGATCAGCTCTTATTCCGACTGATTTTCAATTTGTTCTGGCGGATGCTAACAACGTTCCTACTGGTGCTGTTGCATCACAAAATAATTCCATGAGTCCTCCCAAACGGGACACACGAACAGCGTCGTGTCGTGTATTGAAGGCGTCCACAAAGATGTTCGAGCTGGTGAACGTCTTGACATCCCCGGAATTCAGCTGGTTGCGGCTTTTGTCTGGCGGGTGCCATCGAAACCTACCAAGCGGCGACCCACCTAATTTCTAACGACGATTTGTTTGGAACAGTCGGTTGCAGGAAGGTTTACCCGCCACGAATGAACATGTCCGGAACGTGTCAATAAATATTTCGCTATTTCGATATTCTCTTTAGAAGAAGAATTTGTAAATATTAAGCTCAGGGAAACTAAGAAGTCTTCCTAATGGTAGGATTCAACTGCAGTCTAACTTTTCTACACATGTGACCGAAACCGAACAGCATCCGCACCACTTGGCGTTGAGAGCACATGTTAAAATCCAAGAAAATAACACCATCCTAATTATCAACGAGGTAATACACGCGATCTCGTCGCTTAACGCACTAAACAGCTTCCACCTTCTTGATCTTCAAAACAATAAAGAAAAGGAACGACAAAGCATGGACATGAAATAAAAAGAAAAGTAAGGAGCTAATTCGTTCTCGTTTCGCACGGCCCTTATACGAAAGCTAAACCTAGAAGTACCCGTCCCTCTGCACTCATCAGTAAGGTAGGGGACGGGTA
The DNA here is from genome assembly GCA_947359475.1 of Heligmosomoides polygyrus bakeri. Taxonomy (NCBI): domain Eukaryota; kingdom Metazoa; phylum Nematoda; class Chromadorea; order Rhabditida; family Heligmosomidae; genus Heligmosomoides; species Heligmosomoides polygyrus. Next base: position 95,878,479 of record OX375866.1, read on the forward strand.
AACGGTGCATGTTAGGATAAGGATAAAGGACGGCGTTACTCAATCCCTTTCGGGTTGAGCCAACGCATTCTACTTCTACGGGATGTCGTGGAGGCCACATGAATGCGTATTTGGCCATACAATGACTTGCGGTGGCCAGCCGATGAACACAAATCAGCGCTCTATCCTTCCCAGACTCGTCTGGTACCAATTCACCGACCCCGGAGGGATGGAAGGCTTGGTTGGCCTGGGCGGGAAATCCGAACCAGGAACCTGGAATCGGGTGCACGCGACAGTCGCGCCTCCTCCGACTGCACTACACGCGCCCTTAGCGGTGCATGTTAAGGAACTTTATTACAGCTGAATGATTGGATCCAAATTTAAACCGCGTCTACATCCTTTCTGGACGCACTTTACAAGCCAAACGCGTACACTCTCCGATACATGTGCAAGTAGGTGCAAGTAGGCGCGGTACAATCCAAATGTGATTGCCTACTGAAAGACTTCTACAGAGCATTACACACATCGATGGATTGTCATACTTTATCTATGTATCTCGCTTTTTATTGGAAATGACGTTCCCGGTAAGCGTCAATCTCTGTGAGAGTCAGTGGTCCTCCAGGCATCCTTAATCTGTCGTCCTTCTTCTTGAGCAACGACTCTGCGGCATCTGAAGAGAAATCCATGAGACACTCAAAACAACTATTAGAAGAGCTTCGAGGAAAATTCTCACCTCTGATTTCTCCGCTGCTCTCTCCAAACGCGCAGAAGTATCTGTAACCAAGACCCATAACAAGCGGGGCAATGGGTACTGCGAAGTCCTGAAATCATCGATTTCGACGCTGAACTTCGTGTCTGCATACCGACACTCACGAACCTTTCTTTTTGTAGCGCCACCAGCTATCAGCAAAACTAACACCATTGTAGATACTCCTGCAAACTCCCATGCGAATCGCTCCTGTCGCTGAACCAGCTAAACAGATTTCATAAGCACATCAACTTCCAATGTTTCTAAAGGTAATAACGAATATTCTTCGAGAAATTAAGCCTCCAAACACCACTTCACAGTACAAAGTATTAATCTCGAGGGAACTAGAGGCAAACCCGATGCTACAGCCACAAATGGACGACCAACTTATGAGATGGGCGTCAGAGTCAAGTTTCAAAACAGTAAACGATAGACCGCAGACAAACGGAAGCTCTTAAAGCTCTTAACACTTACCTTGACAGCATTCTCCTGAGCAGTTTGCAGATTCTTCAGCACGATTTCCGCTTCAATCTGAATTCACCACCAGTTATAAACCAGTACAACAGTATATAAAAATGGAAAGGATGGTCGACGAATTCCACAAGTGCAGTTACGGTAGCACAGCTATCGGTGATAGGAGATTTGAACCAGGAAATGCCGTTAAAAACAAAACATGCCTTGTTTTTTCTGTCAAATCAAAAAAAAAAAACAAGAGTCAACTAGAATTGTCTGCTGGTGGACAACATCTGGTTGAGTTGATGCAAACGAAATAGCAAAAAAAAAAAAAAAACTTTCAAGAGAATACTCCCCATGTCGTCGATCTTGAAACCTGGGAATTTTGAGAAGTTTTTTTTTCAATCCTCAGGTTTGATATAAATTCTTTATTCCGGCCGACGTTTCGACGAACTCGATCTTTCTCAAGGCCTGAAAGAAGCTCGAAATGTTTTCGACTTTGTGGAACTCACTGGGTCAGAAACGCAGCGCTCACCTCTTCGCCAGCAACATGCTTTCAATAATGCCAGGAAACAATACCACATCTGCGCAAAGAAACCGTATGATGCTCATGGTGGTCAGTTGATCCGGTTTCTTCGCACAGATGGGATCGGTGAGTTCGCTCGCGCAGATGTGGTATTGTTTCCTGGCACACCTGGGAGCATGTTGTTCAAGAAGTGGGCGCGATGTTTTTGATCCAAATGAGTTTCACACTGTCGAAAACATTTCGAGCTTCTTTCAGGACCCTGAGATAGACAAGTTCGTCGAAACATCGGCAGCAATAAAAAATGTTATATTAAAACTGGTAGACCAAGAGGATTGGAAAAAACTTCAAGGAGATACGGCCTAAACATACTTCGCGACAACAGCGACAAGAGCAACGAAAGCGCATCGCGCTGAAGTATGAACAGACGACTAGAGCGACAGCACCGACGCTCGAGTATGAGCACTTCTCGGCGGCACGCGCTCGGTTTTACTCGATTTGCATGCTTTGCGCGGGCGGCGACGGCAACGAGAGCGCAGCGCGCGTGGCGTGCGCTCGGTTTTAGTCGAGCTTTGCACGTGCAACAAGTCGCTCTTGTCGGTCGCGGAGTATGAACAGGCTCATACTAGTAGCCTTTTTCAGTCCGACAATTCCTACAATAAAGCTCAAGGGTTCTACAAGTACAAGAAAGAGTGACTACGCCACGCGCTCTACTTCTGTAGGAAGTCGTAGACACAACGGTTTCAATGCGTATTTGGCCTATGCGTCAACTTGGGCTGACAGATGATACAGGTGAAGGGGGTTCGTCGCTCCCAGACAAGTCTGACACCAATTCACCTCCAACTACGAAAGAACTGCTGTTCATATTGAGCAGTTAGAGGAGAATTAAGCGAGGCCTATTATAACACTCAGCAACCTCATAGGTCTCAATCAGGAAATCCTCCATCAATAACGGATTGGCTAATTGGTAGCAGAATTGTCCATCGGGTGGTCAAGGCAAGTAAAAGTAGAGGAAAATGGGCACTCACTAACCACGATGTCCTCTAGAAAAGGAATACGTGGCGATCTCAACTCGAATTGATTCCAGCCATTTTTTTCAAGCAACAATCGGCTGTTACCAAGGCTGCAAGCTGTGTTTTGCTGTTTTGTTGTGATCAAAACACAGGCGCCAAACGGTGATGCGTGCCAGATGTGTTCCGATCGATCAAAGAACGCCGCTGGTGTAATGGCATAGAGCATTCTATTAGGTCAACAGGGAGTCCGGGTTCGATTCTCGCCTCGCGATAGATCACAACAAAAGACCGTTATAGTAGCTTTCAACTTGAACTTGATAAATAGTGGCCTTTTTTCTTTACTCTACAAAGGTCAAAATGATAAAGGACAGCGTTACTCGATCCCTAATGGAATGCATCATGCATTCTACTCCGAACAGCAAGCTGTGGAAGCGATTTGAATGCGTATTTGGCCTGTACAACGACATACGGTACCCACTCGATGGACAAGGGTTTTATTCCATGCATACAAGTCTGGTACCAATTCAACGAATCCAGACGGGTGAAGACTTAGTTTGCCTGGAACGGAAACCAGGAATCTGGAATCGAGTGCACGTGACAGCCAACGCCTCCTCCGATTGCGCTATCACGCACCCTTTACCCAACAACAACAACGAATAAAACATAATCAAAGGTTCTTACAAAGTCATCATTCAGCATTTTTAGCTCTGCTACTCGGTGCTCATCGACCCGTGCTGTCGAAGCGGCCTGTCCCATCTGGAAACAGAAGACAAGTATGTCTAGTATGCAAGGAACAATGCATAGATTTGATAAGAAACCCGCTAGCACGGCCGAATTTAGAAACTAAAACAAAATACTGCCATTTATTTTGCATTGAAACGCATGCGCACTCTCATAGCACTGTCGAGTAAAACTTCAACACTTTAAAAAGTATAACGAGAAACGAAATAGGCTAAACTACACCTCTAGAACTATGAGCAGACATATGCACCTTGATCTAACCATGAGGAAAGCGAAAGCGCACACGACAGCATGTCACAAGAACAAGTCCTCCTCTTGCTTCAACTCCTTCAGCTCCTTCATTCGACTTCGGACATCTTGCACAGATACTGTGGAAGGTGCGACTAGTTCGATATCATCGTGAAGAATCTTTGAAGCCACTTCTGGAAAATCAACCTCTATGTTTATCTATAAAACGCTGAGAGAGAAACCAGGCTACACACCGTCGATCGTAGTAAGTTTGTGGCCATAGCAATAGTGTGCGTGGTAGCCCAAATAGGACACTGTTGGAAACACTGGTAACAAGTGCAAGATGTTCCTGAAAAAAAAATCTGTTCCGTAGAATTTATTTATAGAAACGCAGCAGCTATCCAACTCCTTTGGGTAGCGTCATGCTTACTACTTCGTGAAATCACGACCGCAGTTTGACTGCACATGTGGCCTATAAACTGCTTGTATGAGCCAGGTGATGGAAAATCCAAGCTTTTTACCGACAAAGTACGGAACTATTTCTACGGGCCAGATTAATCAACTGCTTACCACTTTCTAACGGCGAAAATACCGCAAAACCTGATGCTAATAAATGTCATATCAGGGGATTTGCCAATAATTTCACCGTTAGAGGGTGGTAAGCAGTTGGAGAATATGCCCTATGACTTTAATGGAGTGAAAGGCTTGGTTTGTGCGAACGTAAAATCGAACTTCGCGAAGCTCAAACGATTCAATCAGCTGCATCGACTTTATCTACCACCAATGCTGCATTCCACACAAATCACAAGGAAGTCTTCTACAACGCAATCAGTGTTTTTTTTTTGGGGGGGGGGGGCGGCATTTAGCTTGCCAGATGACTGAAAACTCATGTGTATGTCAATTTAAGCAGAAAACAACAACATTAGACCAAAATAATCGAAGAAAAACCACTAATAGGTAACGTCTAAGTTGGAGTGGGCCAGGATGACCAACCTCATTAATGACGACGTACTACTGTACTTATGGTACCCCACTTAATCTCGTTCAAAATAGGTCTCCTAGGGGTAATCTGTCATGGGAAGAATGAATATGATAGTCGATTTTTGCGGAAATGCCTTATAAGCCCGTTACATTAAGTTCGAATTGTCTAAAGCCTTGCGAAATAGGGCGTGCTGATAAGAGACGCAGAGACTCCGCCTCCTACAAGCACGCGGCCGTCTCCTTGGGGATGGGGGGGGGGGGGGGGGAGGAGCATGCCGTGGCCTGCAGATGGGGCGACTAGCTACATACAGCGAATGTAACTGCTGCTTTATCTCCTCGTTTCGATTACAGATCAGCATGTCATCTGGGGCAAGGGGGGGGGAACACCAGGATGAAGGCAATTTTAATACGGGTGCGCTAGTGAGCCCACAACCCGGAGTCCCTTCCCCTGCCCGCACACAACAGAGCTTCAGATTTCGAGATTTTAAGGCGCTTATGCCCTGGCTAACCTCTGCTGCAGACTAGAGGCGGCGAAATAGTGCGCATCGATAGGAGGCGGAGTCTGTGTCTCCTACCAGCGAGCGCTATTTCGCAAGGTCTTAGACAATTCGAACTGAAGATAACGGGCTTATAAAGCACTTCTGCAAAAAAAACGACTATGATATTCGTTCTTCCCATGGCAGATTACCCCTAGTAGACCTATTTTGAACAAGATTTAGTGCGGTACACTAAGTACACTAGTACCAATGACGGGAACGAGTTCAAGACGGAAGCATAAAAGCATACGCAGCAGCATATCTATGATTGTCACCGTCAAACAAAAGTGATGTACAAATCCTAAACGGAGGGATCAGCTTGCTACACTGTACACAGAACTAGACAGCGGAAGGCAACCTTCAGGATGTGGCTCAAATACTACACTCATATAAAGACTGGCTAGACTGGAGACCTTCCTCTGCTGATCTTCCCGGCTAGGCTTCCACCTGGAAACAATATAAACGACAAAGCATAACATAGAGAAAGAAAACTGGAAATTTCTTCAATTATTGGTATATCTGACACGTTGCTATGTGTCGCACGTCAGTGACACATTGCAGCGCGTCACACACGTCCGTGACACGTAGCAGCGTCCTCACGCCGAAGTACACCCGCGGGAGATTTTCCTAGGTGAGTTTATTTTTGGAATTTTTCGCGCCTTAACTAGGCTGATACTTTTCGTTTTGCTTCTGACATGCCCTTCGCTCTTCATGTTCTATGATGTGTTTTGTTCTAGAAGCACTAGACTTGAGCAGCCTTCTAAGAGTTAGCTTTGGCTCATACAGCTTCTCCAAAACTTCACTCACTTGTGGTGGAACGACGACAAAGCACAGAACAGCATCATAAGACCTCCGCCCGACGCTGTCCAGTTCAACTTCTCTCGCTCTTCTGCTATCTGAACAAGGCATGAATTTGTTGCAACACCACAGAGATTTACTGTTGTGAAACTTTGTTAATGTAACACTACGAATCCAGCGTGTCAAACCATTGCTTCTACTGGTGCCAAACAGGCTATCGAGTTCAGGAGAGCACACATTCTGTGAATGATGTAGATGACGATGTAGTGTTCCAGTGAACTGGATAAGAGTACAACAAGAGAATTAATTAATTGTAACAGACAAAACGGTCCCTCCAGTGCTGGTGTTATCGGCTGGTAGAGGTCGAACACGGGTAGAGAGTCAAGCTCTGTCGTGCGGGCGAAGAACTCCGGGCAGCCAGCCAGACTGCCCGAAGGGACGGGGCGAGACTTAAGGCAGCCTCGAATCGCCTTACGATGTACTCCCAGTCTACAGAGTGCAAGCTTTTGGCCGGGCCGACACAGTTACAATCCGCACAGTCACGGACACATCCACGCACACAGTGCACGAACATGCCGCTCCCACGCACAAGGAACGCATCGACCCGACACAGCAGGAGCATCCCCTGCATCCCACCTGCATCTCTGGGCAGTACACGGTCGCATTTGGTTCTCCATATTTTAGCCTAGCAATGCTAGCTATGCCGTTTAAGGCGAACATTGCAGCACCAACTGGGTAGCATCAAATCCTGGAGTCTACACATCCAACAGTTCTTGGCATAATCCTAGTACGGAAGAGAGCGAGAGGTTACTGCTAGAAAAACGCATGAAGCTCGTTCAGGGAAGGGGGGGGGGGCAGCCACTGGAGGGGTATTAAAATGTGTTGCTCTTCTGCATACGAGCTAAGTGCATTGTCTTCGTCCTCTAGTTTGTTTCCGTTTTGCCGTCGTCAACGAACAGATGGAAAGAAGTGACACCTCCAGACTGGAATTGTGTATAATTTATGGGCACTAGCTAAAAGTTCCGACTCCACCGACAAGACTTCGGTCGAAAATTTTGTCTAGGGGGGTTATTTGGGGTGCTGATCACAAATCTGATATCCGTTTTCACGATTCGGTCGGAGACCACCCATACGGTTAACATGGGTGGTCCAGGCAGGGTCACCGATTTTGTTGAAACTTCGTCTAGGGGGGGGGGGGGGTTATTTGGGGTGCTGATCGCGAATCTGATATCCGTTTTTCGTTTTACGCTGAGTACGGTAGGTTACGGAAGGTACGGGTAACTAAGGTAATGGTCACCGATTTCGCCCAAACTCCGGCGTAAAACGAAAAACGGATGTCAGAATCGTTATCAGCACCCCAAATAACCCCCTAGGCGAAGTTTGGGCAAAATCGATGATTATGACTTCGGCAGCCTTAGTTACCTTTAGCTACCGTAACCTACCGTAATCGGCCGCAATTTCAAAAACGGATGTCTGATTCGTGATCAGTACCCCAAATAACCCCCTGGACAAAGTTTCAGCGAAATCGGTGACCCTGCCTGGACCACTCTTGTTAACGGTATGGGTGGTCTCCGACCGAATCGTGAAAAACGGATTTCAGATTCGTGATCATCAGCACCCCAAATAACCCCGTTCAACGTTTCAGCGATTTTTTTTCGACCGAAGTCTTGTCGGTGGAGTCGGAACTTTTAACTAGTGCCAATTTATGTTCTTAAATAAAGGCAGGTAGACGACAAAGAGGAAGAACGTAGAAGTAGAATGCGCTGGCGCATCCCAGAAGGGATTGAGTAACGCCGTCCTTTATCCTTTATCGGTACGGACTACAACAGCCTGCCCAAAAACACGGTGTACCGTTGAGGTACGTGAGAGAGAGATATAGAGGAGGACGGGAGGAGGAGGCTTAAGATTTAGTCACTAGTTAGAGGAGGTAACAGAACACTTTTTCTTTAGCAAGCTATTTATTTCGGAGGAGCCTTCCTCAACCGCACGTACCAACCAGGTCTACAAATCTGCCCACACACGGCGCCCATCCAGCGCCTTCATAAGGGGCGGGGCGAAGAGCTGGGGCATCGTCGTCGCCGACGATACACCCGCCGGCCCAATGGGTTAAGGCTCACATCAGCCAGCAAAAAAAAATCATCAATACATATGAGATCGCGACAATTCGGCCGGACGAGACGTGGTCTGGCGAGGAGTCGTCGGCGGCTTGAGTGATGTCGAGCGATGTAGTTGACGGCGGCTTGGATGAACGTTGGGGCTGGCGGTGGCTTGATTGAGGTCGGTCGTTCGAGTCGGCGGCAGGTTGAGGTCGGGCGTTGAAGTCGGCGGCAGGGTGAGATCGGGCGTTGGAGTCGTCGGCGGCTTGATTGGGCTACTAAGACCTCAATTACGAGGCCTTTTCGCTTGGTTCTGCTGGTGCTGCTGATTAGGCCTCCTGACGGAGCACAGGATGGAATTGTGGTCGAGACCACAATTCCCACACCGCACTCCACAGTCATCGGAGTGCTCGTCTTTGAGGCACCGCAGGCATAAACGCCTTCGCGATGCCTGTGCGGTGCGAGCCACCGTGTCTGGGTACCGCGTGCATCGCCCCGTGAGATGAGTATCACGGTTTTCCTCAACTGTGCAGAATGCACAGGAGGAGCACGGCGCGGTACGCACCAGAATTACCTGCAATGCAGCATGAAGATGCTTTAATTCGGCGCGAAGCGCCAATTGATCAACTAGCATCTCTGCTTGCATCGCAGATTGAGTCGTCTGCATCGCCGATTGAGTCGCCTGCAAGTCCTCGAGTGTCGGGATGAGATATGCCATAATTGTCGTGGCATCGCAGATATCCAAATCGGCTGCGTCTGCGTTGCAAGGTGAAGACGACATTATGATGACGACTATTAGCTGGAGCGCCTTTTATACAGAATTTGAGTTCGGTTAGGGGCGTGTTGCCCTTAGATTTTCCGACTGATTGTAAATATGTTCCTTGAGGATATTTTGCAATCAACTTGAGCTCACTGTGTTTACGATGGCGTTAGAAGGGCTCGCATGGCTAAGTAGGTATGGCCTTTATCGCCTAACTACTTGTTGATGAGCTGAATGTCAAGATTAGACGACCCCGCTGAGGTGAGGGATGATTGCACCCTATATGCGCTAGAGCAGTCATTCTAAATCCATGCTGAACGGTGCTAAGCGCGCTCATATTCAGACCGTCTTTCTTTGCTTCTCTCGCGCACTCCACCGCCGCGGGCGTTGTGTGGGCGCCCGCGGAATATACGGAACACGGTTCGTTGTACCCCCGCAGCCAGGCGCCTGCGGCGAGCTGCCTCTACACGCGTGCGCGGGATGAATTGTTCCGCGGACGACGGGGTAGCTCCAATTTTACGCTGCTGCGGCGTGAAAGCCGTGGCAGCAAATTTTTGGCACCCGTTGGAAAAATTTCCTGTGCGGGTTGAAAAGTGCCACTCAGCTCCCTGAGGGAACTGAGTGGCCCGCCCCCTCCGCGCAACTTGGGAGGGGGCGAGGGTGTCAAATAAAGACACCAAGTGTCTACCGCGATGGACACAGAACGCCCCACGGGGCCCCGCGGGCCTTACTCGGCCGGCGGGGCCCCAAAGGGGGCGGAGACCGGTTCGAACTCGAAACCCGGTCTCGCGGGCCTCGCTCGCTATCGGCGAGCACCCGCTCTGCGCCATACGGCGACAGAGCGGAGGGGTTCACATCGCGGCTATGTGGTCGCCTCCACATGCCTAGTGCATGCAGAGCAATGAAGCATGCATAATAGGTATCCATCATGCAATGGAGAGCAGGCATATTAGGTATGCATCGGTTTTGTAGATGAACGTTGTTTTAAAGATGGCATTAACGTGTTACATACGGAAGATTATATAGTGCTGCAATGGTTTCCACTACAGTATTTAAGCCGAAGTATTCCCTTTCTGCTTTCGGCACTTTATGCATTTCCACATCAGTTTTAGCAGTGCGGAACCAAACGACCCGATAGAGGATAGGATGGCTATAAGAATGCATGGGCCCATCATATAAGTAAGGCCAGTAAGTAGTAGTATGGAGCTCAATGCTCCAAGAGTTAGTTTCCAGTGATTGCGGATAACCTGCACTAGTGGATCGATATTCGGTAGACTGATATCAGAAAACCACTGGTGTCGTAGGGTTACGCCATGTGACCTTGCGTCAAAGGCAGTGTCTGGTGTACGTATATGATAATATAACGTAGCATTCAAGAGGAACAATGTGGGTTTCGTTGAACAATGCGCCTGGCACCGTTCATTTACTAGTGGATGGTCGAAATGAAGAATTATTGGATTCCTTTCACCTGATGGTCCACATTTAATTGGGAATTGTTGGGAGTCGCAGGTTACAGTGACCGTCGCATATGTTTGCGCTTTGCATACGGCTGTAAAATGCGCACCATGCTCGCATTCGTAACAACCAGCCAAGTCGGAATTTTCGAGTCTACAGTTCTGGTTGAAGACAAATTCGGCAGAGGTTTGAAGCATTTTGGATTCTATACGCAAGACCATTTCCTCTTCGGTTGACGTCGAAATGATCTCATTTTCGATACTGGAGAGGGTTCCGTACGGTGTCACCAAGGGCAGTCTATTTTCGCTGCGATAAAGCATGGAAATAGAGTCCTTCGGACAGTCGCAGGTGTGCACCGATGTTCCGCAATTACATCTTATGCGGTTAGAACAGGTGTTAAAACGATCGAGGGCTTGCACAGGATTATTACAAGCCACTGGAATTTCGTAGTGAGCTGGAAGCATGTACGACGTGTTCGCTGTTATAGCGAATCATGTGCCTTCCAGCGACGCTGCAGGCTTTTGAATGGAAGCTACTGTTATGCTAAAGTTGGCTATTTCTTCCGTTATGTATGGACGAAATATTTTTGTGAAAGCCACAGTCTTGTTGGCTGTGGTTATTTCTATTTCTAGCTTTATGAGTGGCGTCCAATGTGAACACTGGACGACTTCAAAGATTCTTTTTGATAGCGGTTTGTGAGCGATTCTGTAGAACCAGCATGCCGGCTTAGGCAAAAAACATCCACATAAGATGCCTCCACAACTGTTCAAGCAACCGGTATAACCAGGATATTCCCTAGTATGGTTTAATTCAGTTATGGATTCACTTGAGCTGATAGTTTCACATTTATCTTCAATGCAAGACCCAGCTTGAGCACATCGGCTCAAGCAGCAGCACATCAGCACATAAGTGATGTGCCAGTTGCTTGGTCATTTTTAAACATGGTTTCTATGATACGTTCACCTTGTTTAAAATTCGTGCCGCAATCGGTACGTATGAGCCTGGGAACTCCTCGTCTTGAGATGAACCGAACAAAACTACTTAGAAATGCACCTGTGGATAGGTTTTCCACAAGTTCCAAATGGAGTGCTCTTGTGGTGAGGCATGTATAAAGACAGACATACATCTTTTCCTGTGACCTGGACAGAAATGGGCCCATGAAGTCACATCCGACATTTTCGAATGGTCTTCCTGATACAACTCGATCAGATGGCAGTGAAGGCATATTTGGAGCTCCTAGTGGTAGCCCTTGATATCTCTTGCAAGTGGAGCAATGTTTTAGTAGTTTACTAATCACATTGACAGCTCGAGGAATCCAGAATCTTTGCCTTAGAATGGCTAACATATGGTCCTTTCCACAATGAGCATTATTTGTGTGCACTTGTAGAAGTATGAGCCGGACTAGGTCTGATGTTTGTGGTACGAATATGGGTGACTTCGCATCAAATGGAATGACAGCGTTCTGCAAACGTGACTCATAGCGAAGGATGCCATTCTGGTCGGATATGACCTTTTTATTATGGAACTGTTTTTGGAGGTCTTTAATGCTTACACCGTTCTGTTCTTGCAGTATGAGAACATTTTCGGCAACCTCAATGTCTCGTGATGTAAAAGTCACAGACGAGTCAAACTTTGCTATCGTTGTGACAGCAATATTTGTAGATCGGTTTCTGTTTGCTCTAGAAACCCATTTGTTTAGTAATTTGCCCAGAGTTGAAACTACTCGTAGGGCCTTGTTCAGATTAGAGAACCGAGATAAATCTATTAGTCTCTTATTGCTAATGGATTCCATGCTGGCTTTTGCAATGTTCGTGAGCGATAATATGTCAGCTGGCTCGGTTTCTTCCGTAATTTCGATACAGTCTATTTCGGTTAGTGGCCATGTGGAGGGACTGTCTTCCAGCCACTTGGGCCCATTGACCCAATCGCTGTTTGAAATCTCTTTAGCACTTAGACCTCTAGTTCCAGCATCTGCCGGGTTATGGGTTGTGATGACATGAAGGAAGCTAACTTCTACGCCAGTTGATTGAAGGCTGTGCCTTATTTTCAATATTCTTTCGCGTTGGTTGGCGACGAAAACTGGCACTTTCTTGCTGCTTTTTAACCAACAGAGCGCGATTTCGCTGTCGGATACAATCGATACCTTGGTTACGGCTTTATATGTTGCAATTATGGACTTGCACAACCGTGCAGCCATCAGAATTCCTACCAGTTCTAGCCGTGGAATTGTTTGGCGACACTTTTTAGGTGTTAGCTTGGTTTTCCCGCTAATAAGAGGTGACATTCTTTTTGATGATTGACACTGGAAGTAAGCACATGTGGATATGGCCATATTGCTAGCATCGGCAAATACCCATAGGCGACTGTTCGCAGGTCGCTGTAATATGTGACGCGGTATCGATATGAAGGCATTATCGACCTCTTTACATAGACGATTCCATTTATTGCAGAAATCCTCTGAGAGGTTTGTTTTCCAGTCAACTCCTGTATTGAAAACTTCTCTCATCATAGATTTCAGTTTTACTAGGAGTGGACTGGCCACTCCGATTGGATCGTATGTAGAATTTATCTGACTAACGATTTCCCTTTTCGTTAGTTTGGTGTCAGAAGAGTATTTTGTTGTGACACTGAAGGAGTCGCACCCAACGTTGTAGGCAACGCCAAGGATCTTTATGGATTGCGAGTCCAAGCGGTCTTCTTCAGGTATTTGTGAGTTGACCTGTTCCGAATTTGAGATATACTCCCTTAAGTTCATACCGATGGTGGCAAACAGCTTCTTTGATTCATGGTACTTCATGATCGCCTCTTCAACTGTATCGGCAAGCATCATAATGTTGTCGACATATAGATTGCTTGATATCTCTAATGCAATAGAAGAGCCATGGTTATTTAGGAAACATGATAACGCCATATTCAGTATGCTTGGAGAGGCTGTAACTCCAAAGGGTAGTCGGTTAAACCTGTAGTGAATTAGATTATCCCTTGTTGGCGGCAAGTTGATGTTCTTTACCCACAAGAATCTGCAGAGATCTTTGTGCGATGCAACGAGACGAATTTGAGTGAACGCTGCTTCAATGTCGCATATGATGATAATCTTCTTGGATCGTGAGGTCAGAAGAATGTCATGGATTTTGTTCACGAATGATTCTCCTTTGTGAATTACGTCATTCAAGGAAAGTTGGTTCTTTCGTTTTGAAGACGCGTCGAAGACAATTCTGAGCGGAACCTTTTTGCTTGACTTCCATACACCTGAGTGAGGCATGTAGTAGGTTCCAATGGCTCCAGTTTCCGAGCCGAAGAAGGGTTCCACTATTTTTTCATTGACATACTTTTGGATGATTTTGCAATACCAGTTGCGTTGTTCAGCGTTGTGCTGTAGAGTCTTTTGAAGAGACTCTAACCGTCGAATGGCAATTGTGAAATTGTCTTCCAGTTGTCCAATGTTGTCTTTCAATGGAAAAGGTGCAGTTATATACTGATTTTCGTACGAAATCATTTTAGAATACTTTTCAAGGTATTCAAAAGCTTTGTCATCTTTTTGACATTCCTCTTCGGAAATTCCTAGTCCGTCTAGCTCAAATATTTGGCGTAGCATATCTTCCTCGCTATGTTCTTGGATAGATGTTAATCCGAAGCACATTGCATTCGCAAGGTTATCTACCGTAAGCAACCCTTTACCGTATATAGTAGGTCCAAATACGGTTTTTGCAATATGTAGACCCGTAGGTGTTGGTGTGCTGTAGTTTGGAGCCGAAATGAGCTCATGGTAGTGATCTAGACCGACCAAGATATGCGGAGTTTGATACTCTCCGTGAAGGTTGGAATTCGCCAAACAGATATTATTTTCCTTTAAGTAGGCTATATCTGCTCTTGTCAGATTTACGCTAGGAAAACTGTTTGTAATCACAGGCTTGGTCTGAACAAGCAAATCAAGTTCTTCTCCAAATGCTGTACCCAGTTTGATGCCTACGATATGGCTTTTGAAGGACTCAATGTGACCTCCTATGCCCGACATAGTGCATAGTTCCGTTGTCTGCCTTGGTAAAGCTAATCGGTCTGCAAGTGCTTCCTCAATGACTGTTTTCTGGGCACCGGAATCGAAGAAGAAGAGAATTTTCTCGTACCCCTTATTTTTGTAATTCCAGATCTTGCCCTCAGCAGTCATGAGTACGAGCTGCGATGATATGGCATTTTGAGCAGATGACAGTAACGCTGTTTTAGAGCACATCTGAGTATTTTCGGGAACATATCCGCTATTTCCTTGTCTCGGAGGGTTTCGCTGCTCCCTTTGAAAATTTGGGGCTCTTTGAATATTCCGCCCTGGTCTTTGGTTTGTATTCCAATTCGGCTGAGTATTCCTAGGATTTGGGTTCCTTTTAATACATAAGCTGGTGTGATGCTTCTGACCGCATTGTGTGCAGTCAGGCTTTTGGCAATCAAAGCTGGAGTGATTGTTTGAGCAGCACTTCCAACATCTTCGGCCATCTGTTAGGATTTTGCGGCGCCTCGCTTGGTCGGTAACCGCTCTGCATGTCATCGAGCCATGATTGCCCTTCTGGCAAAATAGGCATTGCTGGTCGGCAGATTGTCGTTTCGGAGCGACATACTTATCTCTTGGAGGGTCTGGCGGACTGCTCTGTTTATGACCCAGTCTGTTCTCCACGTATGCTTTCGCGGCAATCTCTTTCTTTAGATGACCTATGAGGTCACCTATTGTTTGGCTATCCTGCGATTGATTCGATAGCAGAACTGGCTTGACCACATCACGGGGAAATTTAGCCAAAATGGTTTCGCACCACATTGGATCGACAGTTTTCCGTACGTCGTAGCCTGCAGAAACCATCTGGTTGATCAGTATTTGGACTTGATCGAAAACAGACGAACAGCTTTCCGGAGAACTGTTGGCTGGCTTTAAACTGACCAGCTTTTGCACTACATTCGACCTATTTACAGGTTGATTGCAGTAGTTTTCCTGCAGTGTTTGGATGATCCACTCATAGTTTTCAGGCACGAGTTTTATCCCTTTTACTGCGTCTTGTGCCTTTCCTCTCAGGCTTTCCTTGAGCAAGAGGATTTTCTCCATAATATCTAGCTCCTTACTCTTGTGGACAAGAGTCTCGAAAATTGCCCAGAATTCCGAGAAGTCGTCCACGTTGCCGTAGAATTTTGGCAACGTCGCTTGGGGAGGCTTTATTGAACGACATGGTCGTGCCTCGCTTTCAATTACAGCCTTATCAACCGACTCCAACGGTGTTTGAGAGGGATCACTGTCCTCAGTTTCAATCGGCTCTGTTTGGTCGGCCTCTTCTTCCTGCGGAGCAGTATTGCACGATGGAGCGTTTCGCAGTATTAGGGCTCTCTGTGAGATATACCCTAATTTTACACTCATCGTGTCCCTTACGCACTTGGATTCTTCATGACGTGCCGTAAGTTTGTAAATCAAATTATCCGCACTAGCTAGCTCTTTATGCAGCTGTGACTCATTCTCTATCTGCTCGATTTCTAGCATAATGTCCTTTTTATCGGACTTATTTTTACAAATTTTGTACTCCTCTCGAATCTCTTTATAGAGCTTCTCGAGATTGTTTTTTCCCTGTTTCACTTGCTTTATACTGCTTTGCAAAAGTGCAGTGGTAGACTTACATTTTTCGTAAGTATTTTCATCCGTTAACTGATACTCTACTCTTACTGTGTACTCTGTGTACGTTATCACAAGGTCTTTCAGCGTTGACGCGCTGCTCATGATCGGGGCTCTGTGGAAGTGCAACGCCATTTTATGCGGGACTTCTCGTAGGTCTCTTTGAATTTAAGAGATAGTGTTCCTAGTGTCTTGGACACTGGGAATTTCTTTCCGTGAGGAAAGAGATTTTTCTAGTGCTATATGCACAGAAATTTGCGGCTCTAGGCGTAGTTACGCGAGAGACTTACGATTCTCTTTATTAGAGAGAATGCGATCTGCAATAGATCGACTTGCGGCTCTAGGCGTAGGGACGCGAGAGACTTACGATTCTCTTTATTATAGAGAATGCGATCTGCAATAGATCGACTTGCGGCTCTAGGCGTAGGGACGCGAGAGACTTACGATTCTCTTTATTAGAGAGAATGCGATCTGCAATAGATCGACTTGCGGCTCTAGGCGTAGGGACGCGAGAGACTTACGATTCTCTTTGTTAGAGAGAATGCGATCTGCAATAGATCGACTTGTTGCTCTAGGCGTAGGGACGCGAGAGACTTACGATATGGCTTATTAGGCCGATGCACCAAATGTACCGTTGAGGTACGTGAGAGAGAGAGATATAGAGGAGGACGGGAGGAGGAGGCTTAAGATTTAGTCACTAGTTAGAGGAGGTAACAGAACACTTTTTCTTTAGCAAGCTATTTATTTCGGAGGAGCCTTCCTCAACCGCACGTACCAACCAGGTCTACAAATCTGCCCACACACGGCGCCCATCCAGCGCCTTCATAAGGGGCGGGGCGAAGAGCTGGGGCATCGTCGTCGCCGACGATACACGGTCACCTATGTCTTGTAGAACACCCTCCAAAGTAATGCTACACCACGTGAGGAACTGTATATCAATACGCTGCCCAGGGCAACTTCCTCGCCATCGACCGGATCTACGTCAATTAAACTGAAATTGTAGGCAAACCTTGTATGCCCTCCGACGTTGTTCGAGCAGCTGTGCGATGGCTAGCTGGCGCTCTATCTGCAATGAAGGAAGATTGGAAATCTACTCTTCGATAAGTTATAATAAGCGAGTAAGTTAAACAGTAAATTTCTTGTGCACTCACCCTGGTTTTCTCAAGCTCCGCATACAAATCCGTACGAGGAGTAACGACGGTGGATGAACCCGTGGAGAAGAGGTTTCCCATGGCCGAGCTATCACTCTTTCGAGAATAAAGCACGCTCCACCTCTAACTCTGCCAATTAATGACAATAAATACTACTTTACATTGCCAAAATTTCAAAAATAGCCGGTGTCGTGAGGTAGGGTGCACCGATGGCGTTTACAGATAACATTTTTCATCCGACGTTCTGGAAGTACCGTAATCCTTCGAGGCAATTATCTCGTGCACTGTAATCCCTCTTGTGGCCTTTTGTCTTCATTTTGTTCTATACTTGTGTTTCCATATCAATTTTATGCGTCGGCAGATTTGTGCGAAGAACGCATCGCCGCAATAATAGTGGTTCTCCTGCGCTTCACCGTGTATCGCTATGCCGTTGTGTGGCGTAAATCATTTGAGCGCCCTTGTGGTCGCTTAGGTTGAGATCAGTTGCATTCTTATTGCCGTAGTAGTAGGATCAAAAAAGAAGAGCTGTGTGGGCCGCTTCCGGACTGTGAGGTAGACCATGTAATAGAGCAGTACCTTCGATCCAAATGTCTTAAAGGAGAAAGTAGACGAATTCGGCTACATTGCACCACCGCATTACTCGGCCTGTCGAAAATTTGGGTGTGTGGTGCACCACACACCACACACCGTCGTCTCATTTTCCCTCACGCCTCATCACTCATTTGTTCATTTGGTTACGATATGAGCTTAAATGAATGGAAACGGCGCTACCCACATTACTTGTGTTAGGAATTCGACTTCCTAAGAGGGTGCTAGTGTCGAATTGAACCTAGGGGAATGAGATGAAGCCACACAAACATTACTTGTGTTAGGAATTCGGGCGCAATGTGACTATGGAGGGGTCAGATAACTAGGCCACACCCCGGAGTCCCTTCCCTTGCCCAAATCTGTGCTCTCCTCCGCGTCAGCGGAGGAGAGCACAGAACAGATTCTCTGTTGTTAAATTTGCTTTCAAATTTTGGGCAAGGGAAGGGACTCCGGGGTGTGGTCCAGTTATCCGACCGCTCTATAGTCACATTGCGTCGGAATTCGACTTCCTAAGAGGGTGCTAGTGTGTAAAGTACGACGATCCCGATTTGGAAGAAGAAGGGCAGTCCTGCAGACTGCTCCAATTACCGTCCAATTCGTTTGCTTCCGCACAGCATGAAGATCTTTGAGCGAATTGTCGATGGACGAATTCGGGACATCGTCCAGCTGTCCAGCAATCAGTGCGGCTTCGTGGCTGGTTGTGGCACCGTTGATGCCATACACGCCACTCGCCTCCTGATAGAGAAGCATCGCGAGAAACAGAAGGCAGTGCATATCGCCTTCCTCGACTTGGAGAAGGCCTTTGACCGCGTACCGCGTGAAGTGATATGGTACGCCTTGCGACATCATGGAGTTCCCGAAGAGCTCATAGAGTGGGTGCGAATTCTCTACTCTTGTCCAAAGAGTCGAGTTCAAGCTGCAGCTGGAACCTCGATGGAGTTCCCCATCTCTGTCGGGGTGCACCAGGGTTCTGCGCTTTCCCCACTCCTCTTTGTTGTCGTCATGGATGCCATCACACGAGATCTTCAGAAGCCCGTCCCCTGGACGTTGCTTTATGCCGATGACGTGATGCTCGCTAGCGAAGATAAAGGAGAACTCGAGCGAGAGTTGCAAGCTTGGTGTGATCGCTTGGAGCGGTTTGGACTCAGATTGAACGTGAAGAAGACCGAGTATTTAACGACGGACGTTACCGAGTCCACCTCCATCAAGGTTAACGGCATCGAGCTTCCACGCACTGCGGTCTTTAAGTACCTGGGATCAGCAGTCGCGTCTGACGGCAAACTGATGGTCGAAGTGAATTCACGCGTGAGTGCAGCTTGGTCCAAGTGGCGCTCGTTGACTGGGGTGCTCTGCGATAGGAAGATACCGGAGCGCTTTAAGTCAAAGATCTACAGGGCAGTCATCCGGCCAGTAGCGATGTACGGCGCTGAGTGTTGGCCTGCGACCAAGCAAGTTGAAACGCGCCTCAGCGTCATGGAGACGAAGATGCTGCGCTGGACGGCTGGAGTCACGCGCATGGACCGCATCCGAAACGAAGCTATTCGGCAGAAGTTCGGTGTCGCGCCGATAGCGGACAAGATGCGCGAAGCTCGCTTACGACGGTACGGCCACGTTCTGCGTGGAGAAGAAGACAGCGTCCGCAAGATAGGCCTTAACTTCGAGGTAACAGGAAAGCGGCCTAGAGGGCGCCCGAAGCAGCGCTGGGCTGATACGTTACATACGGACTTGAAAGCGGCTGGTGTCCACCCTGATCTAGCGCTGGATCGGGAAAGGTGGCGTCATGACACCAGAATAGCGGACCCCGCTACGAAGCGGGACAGACGCTGAAGAAGAAGAAGAAGAAGAAGAAGAAGAGGGTGCTAGTGTGGAATTGAACCTAGGGGAATGAGATGAAGCCACACAAACATTACTCATTACAAACAAACATTACATTACAAACAGGTCGAAAAGGAGATATGTGGATGACGAGGAAGTTTTGGAGCAAGCCGAGAGAGTTCTTTCGACTGACCGCAACCTTCTGCAAAACTGTTTCATTTGTGGCATGCGCGTACCTAATGACGGGGGTGTAACTGACGAAATTGAATGGGTGAGCTGTTCCAACCGCACGTTGTGCAATGCTTGGGCCCATCTAGCCTGCGCTTTCGATGTAGGTGGCGAATGCTCCGTTTGTAAGAAAGGTTACTGGCAATGGGAGTCGGCTTCTGATATATGAATAACCTTCCGTACCTTCTGTCTGGTTCTTCTCGCTCTAATTCGTCTTTCCTCTTAAATCTACCGCCGTAATATCATCCATTCCTTGGTATCATTCTGTGCTCAACCACTGTACATATTTTGCAGGCAACGTATTCAGAAAGCTAACACGTGACGTCATCAATAAACCTGCATGTCCAAAATCTGTGCTGCACAATACAGCTGGATTCAACCTTCTGCTAAACAAAGATCCTTTCCTATAATGTGTGTTAGAGGTTGAACTACCACGTCACCACCACGAGTATGTAGAGAACATTTCGAGTCGTTTCCGAATCAAACTCCAGCCAAACAAGTTCTATTGTTCCACACTAGCACCCTCTTAGGAAGTCGAATTCCTAGCACAAGTAATGTTTGTGTGGCTTCATCTCATTCCCCTAGGTTCAATTCCACACTAGCACCTTCTTAGGAAGTCGAATTCCTAACACAAGTAATGTGGGTAGCGCCGTTTCCATTCATTTAAGCTCATATCGTAACCAAATGAACAAATGAGTGATGAGGCGTGAGGGAAAATGAGACGACGGTGTGTGGTGTGTGGTGCGCCACACACCCAAATTTACGACAGGCCGTGTAATGCGGTGGTGCAATGTAGCCGAATTCGAAAGTAGACCCTCCCTTCCTTCGACTCGACTCGCGACGAAATCGCCAAGGATAGCGAAGAGTTGTCCGAGAAGAATCGGACAAGTTGTCCCACAGCACCAGGCGGTCGTTACAGGACCACTTGCTCCGTCAACTGTCGACCAATGGGATGCGCCCACTCGCGTCTAAAGCGACATGGTAGTGACGAGTTTTCCGCGGCGGGTTGGACGGGTTTTCGCACAGTATGCAGACGATCGTTGCGGGACCCAAGTACTCCAATCAATCATCAAGAAACCAGCGAGCGAGCGTAAGCTTCTGTACTCAGCAGGAATCTATGGAAGTTGAATTGAAAAGGAGACGAATGCTAGGAATGAGCAGTAACTACAATCATGGAGCTGGAAGGAATAGAAAACCTCAATTCCCTAAAAATGTTTGCAAACGTTTGCACTGTTGGGATGGGCATGAGCTTCTGTTTTCGCTTCCACTAGAGAATTGAGTATGGCTCACATGTTATATGTTTTGAAGAACTGATCCATACACCTGTCCACATTGTTCATTGATGGTGGAAATTCAATTTAAGCGGAGTTCTGCAGTAGAAGTTGAACGATTTTCTTAGTGTGCTATAACGAACTATGCCGCTATGGTAGTTGTGGGGGGGGGTCACCTTATAAAAAGTGTCATTAACACGAACAAAAAGAAATGATGACCAACCTATAATGAGGAAAACAAACAAACAATGCTATAGCTATGTTCTATGCTCTTGATTTAAGCAGGGGAAGGGACTCCAGGATGTGGCTGGAGTGACGCACCCGTGTCAAAATTGCTTACATCCTGGAGCTCCTTCCCTCGCCCAATACGGAAGCAGACAAAATACGGACCTGTAATAGAAAATAAGAGATAAGACTGCATTTACATTGGCTGTATGTAGCTACTCCACTCCCGCACCCCACGGTATGCTGTGGTGACCCTTCCCCTAACTACCAGATACCAATAGTTCTCTATTTTTAAAGCAGAAATCTCGATTGCCTGAGGCTGCCCCACAACTTGGTCCCAAGCTTACAAGAGCAGCTAAAAATTAAATAGCCTATCTAAATAACAGTGGATTTGGTCTTGCGCTCCGAAGCAACGTTTGAAACCTTCTGTGGCTAACGCTTTCCTTCTACACTGGCATCACCCACAACGTTGTAGCTGCAAGGAGCACTGCAGTAAAATCTTCTTCGGATTGGAATAAAACATGCTATAATTGTTTATTGATGAAGGTTTTTTTTCGTTTCCGTCTGCAAGTCCAAAAACAACAAAGGAACTTAAGAACGGTCGGAAAATGGTTTTAGCAGAAGTGTCCTACCGCTTTTAATCCGCACTTAAAACTATTATCCTTGTCTTGGTGGAGCCTAAGGACCATAGGTACACTTGGTGTTACCTCCCGAGATGGAAGGTCTTATATGTGTGTAAACCTTGTATTGTGTTCCCACCCTTGATCGAGTCACGGGACAGTTCAGCTCGACGAGGCCTCGGTTGGCTGTGACCGCGTGGCAGCCGCCAGTCGGTCCCGCGACGATCGCCTGCATACTGTGCGAAAACTCGTCCAACCCGCCCCGGAAAACTCGTCGCTACCATGTCGCTTTAGACGCGAGTGATGCACCCGATGGTGACATCGTAAGACGAAATTTATAGTTTTCCTTTGTTTTTGTCAGTTTAATGAATTTTATCCTGCTCATTTTATGTAGCTTCCGTATATGCATGTTCCTCGTGCTGGTCCTAGACATCTTTTTCGTTTGTCCGCCGTTTTTCCGCGTTACTAGTCTATAAAGAACAGTTATATACAGATAGGGATATATGGTAAAAACAATCGAAAAACATTAAGAAAAATATAGCGAACAAAACACGCAAGAAAAAAGCTGGCCAGGAAACGTGAAGCAGCAGAAGAAATTGCGGAACGGCATAAGAAATGCGGAAAACGAGGGAGAAACAGAGAAAGATGTGTACAACTAACACGAGAAATAGGCATATACGAAAGAAACTAAGTGAACACGATAAAACGGCCAGAACTGACAAAAAAATGAGGCGGATCTTTAAACTCCATCCTATGGGCCTGTTCATACTTCGCGACAAGAGCGACTTGTCGCCCGTACAAAATATGTATATCGATTAAAACCGAGCGCGCGCCGCCGGAAAATGCTCATACTCGAGCGCTGGCGTTGTCGCTCCACCAGCTCTTGTCGCTCTAGTCGCTGCTGTGGCCTTTGTCATACCATCGCTCACCACGAGCGACGCCTAAGGCCTTTGTCATACCGCCTGTTCATACTTCCGCGCGCTGCGCACGCCGCGCACGCCACGCCTATGGCGTCGCCGTCAGGCAAATTTAACCGATCGACGAACTGACGGAGCAAGTGGTCCCGCAACGGCCACTTGGAAATGCGGGACAACTTGTCCAATTCTTCACGGACAACTCGTTCCTACCCGATGTTGTGTTCGTTCAAGCAATGTCGGTGGTGTAATGGCGTAGCACCCTATCTGGTGAGCAGGAGGTGAGAGTTCGAGTCTCTTCTGACACGAGAGTTTCGATCGCAGCAAAACCATCGCTATAACACCTTGCGGCACTAGTTAAAAGTTCCGACTCCACCGACAAGACTTCGATCGAAAATTTTTTTTTCGCTGAAACTTTGTCTAGGGGGGTTATTTGGGGTGCTGATCACGAATCTGACATCCGTTTTTCACGATTCGGCCGGAGACCACCCAGACCGTTAACATGGGTGGTCCGGGCAGGGTCACCGATTTCGCTGAAACTTCGTCTAGGGGGGTTATTTGGGGTGCTGATCACGAATCTGAGATCCGTTTTCAAAATTACGGCCGATTACGGTAGGTTACGGTAGGTACGGGTGACTAAGGCTGCCAAGGTCATGATCGCCGATTTCGCCCAAACTTCGGCTAGGGGGGTTATTTGAGGTGCTGATCACGAATCTGACATCCGTTTTTCGTTTTAAGCTGGAGTACGGTAGATTACGGTGGGTACCGGTGAGTAAGGTATTGGTCACCGATTGCGCCCAAACTCCAGCGTAAAACGAAAGACGGATGTCATATTCGTGATCAGCACCTCAAATAACCCCCCTAGCCGAAGTTTGGGCGAAATCGGCGATCATGACCTTGGCAGCCTTAGTCACCCGTACCTACCGTAACCTACCGTAATCGGCCGTAATTTTGAATCGGTAGGTTCAAGGATTTGCAAATTCGTACCTACTTTTCTACCATTAGAAGGATGAAGATTCTCGACAGATATGCATATTCGCCGTTCAGGCATTCGCCCGAGACCTTTTCAGTCATTGAGAGAGTGAGAGCCATTTGAGACTTACCAGGGAATGCCGTCAGCTTCCCATGGAACTTCGGATTAGATATATCACACCTATATCACATGAAGGAGCTCGAGACGCTGATCACAGATATGTGTACCAAATTTGCTTAGTGGATCTCCTAAGCGAGTTGTGACCGGCGAAAGCCGCGTTGTCTGCAGTGTTGCGGAATCAGAGGTGCGGTTGGCAGCGACGGCAACGGCACAGTGGTAGAGTGCTCGCTTCACGGGATTATGTGGTGGGTTCGGTTCCCGTCGGTAGCGGCGTTTTTGCGTTTTGTGGCCTATCTTCGACAAGGACCTATAATCTCATTTTTAGCGCATTTTTGAGCGAACGGCTGATGACGACCGATGAAACACCTAGTGATAAACCCAAGCTTACGCTAAACGGCTGGTAGATCAATTCTGACAGCTTTGATGTGCAATTGATCTTTCTTCATTCGCCATGCCTTTTTCTCCAAGAGGGATAGTTTCCATTCTGCTCTCTGACTTTGGATTGCCTGAGGATAGCAGTGCGGCTGCGCGCGAGAGGAATGTTGCCGCAAGGTTCGCTACTATTCTCCGAGAGGGTACTGCAAAATTCGTAGAAATGGAGACGGATGAAGACTTGGATGCGGGCGATTCCGCTGATAACGCTCAAAAATGTGCTAAAAATGGGACTCGAAAGATTGGTCGCAAAATGCAAAAACGCCGTCACCCACGGGAACCAAACCCATCACCCAACCCCGTGAAGCAAGCACTCTACCACTGTGCCGCTGCCGCTGCTGTCAGCGCTGCCCACCGCACGTTTGATTACGCAACGCTGCGGACAACGCTGCTTTCGCCGGCCACAACTCGCTTAGGAGATCCATTTAGCAAATTTGGTCTACATATCTGTGAGAAGCGTCTCGAGCTCTTTCACGTAGTAGAGGTCTCAATCCGAAGTTCCACGGCATTCCGTGGTTAGAGAAAGCGACCTGTATCTTTCTATCAAGACCTTAAATGACCAGTATCACATAGGCCTGACACTTACTAGTCGTTTGGGTTGGTGTGTTTCAGTCGAATTCGTAAGAATTGGCACTTTCCGGGTAAAATCAACGTTGTGAAGACGCTATATAGCTTCTGCAAGGGAGGAAAGGACGCTTTTTGTTTTCCTCTGTTCTCCTACGAGAGAGTTGAGCAGGGAAAGAACCATTAGGTCTTTGATGATGTTCATATTAGTGATAATGCGCATTGTGTGGGTTAGGGAGGAAGGAGGGGCTATGATTGGGTTTGTTCGATGGCGCACGGTAGGCGCTGCCCTTTCCCTACCTGGTCCATCCAGCTTTAGAATTCCGTGGGAATATAAAACTGTGGTTAGAAGGAGGGGTAAGAAATTTCGGATCTATCCTAGTCCGGGGTGCCACATAACTAAAAGGTAGGTAACAAAACGAATTGAGACTTACCGAGCGGCGCCTAGAGAACGACTTGAAACCTAAAAGAGACCAAAAACGAACGAACAAACACAAAAATTTAAAAGATCACCGCGGTTTACAACCGTCTCGGTGGGCAAGGAACGGTGGAATGTAGGCATGCCGCGTGCTGACCGCCGGCTGACATGTTATAACCAGGATCCAACATGGTGAGGAGGGCAGACAACTTTGCCGGCTTACAACCGCAACAAATGTAATTTTTCGTCTTTTTCTTTGTGACTTTTTCTTGTTTAGGGTACTATGTTGTTCTGTAGGAGCCGCTCGGTAGGTCTCAAGTGGATTTGTTACATATAATACTTTTTAATTATGTGCCCCACCCCCCCCCCGGACTAGGATAGATCCGAAATTTCCTCACAACAATGGTACATCCCCTAATACAGTTGCGCCAAAAATGTGAAGTAACGGCAAAGTAAAAATGCGGCGTAGCGGCTCGTTTCCCGTTTTTATTCCTTGGCCTGAGACGATTTCACGATGCCGAGTCTCGGTCGATTTCATTTCTCCCCGGCGTCATCTTGCATGCGAAGGCTGCTCGTACTGTTTCTTCAAGCTCTTCTTTCCGCATACTCTTCCATCGCTACCATCGTTGCTGTATTTTTAATGCCCTCTATCGATCCAATTCACTTCGCTACGAGACATACGTACTAGGCGGATCCGCTATGACTTGACTACACCACTGTATTGCAACTGCCTTTCTAATCGGCTCAAGTCCAACTGAGTTTCAGTATTTTTTAGCCTTGTGTGCCTAGACAGAATAGCGCAGTGCATCATTTTCAGCTCACTGAATTGCTTTCCAGGACCATGCTGTCGTGTGCAGTTGCAGTTGTTTTGGCTTCTTTGATGATGCTAGAAGCTACAGCTGAGGTGAGCATTTTCCTTTTTTCTTTTCTTTTGTTCTTCAAATGAATTTCGGATGTATCCTAGTCCGGTGGGGGGGGTACAGAATTAAAGATTATGTAACAAATTGACCTGACACTCACAGAGCAGACTGATGGGGAACAGAATAGGACTTGAAAAAGAAATAACGAAACGAACAGACGCAAAAAACAACAACAAATAACCGCGGTTCTAAAGACGTCACGGCGGGCAAAGCGCATTCCAACACATCTGATTGCCGCCTGACATGTTATAACATGGATCCGTCATGGTGAGGGGGCAAATAAAGCCGCATGCCGCGTGCTGACTGTCGCCTGACATGTTATAACCCTCATCCCTCATAGTGAACGAGCGCATAACGTTGTCTGTTTTTACTAAGTAGCCTCAGTTTATAGTTTACCCGTCGGATGCCAATCATAGGGCTGATCTATAATCTTTTTTTTTTTAATTTTCAAGTAGATTACGTTCGTATGTCAGTGTGTGTATGCATGTGGGTTAGCCGGCTAAAATTTTCCTACAAATAATTGGATGGAACTTTTGGAACTTTGAACGCTTTTAAGAAAATACCCTAATAGCAAAATGAGATGGGAAGCAGGAGTCATTGCTGCATTCGTAGCTCACCTTCCTGTAGTACGCTGTAACTTGGCCACTCTTCCGTTGCTGGACCAGTGTAACCGTCTGTCTATGCGTTTTTCATACATTCCCATAGTAGTCGATACCCTCTATTGAAAGTTGAACCATTGACATTCGGTTGGAGTCTAGAGAAACATGTCGTCTGACTAGGAGACCATCTCAACGGTAGGTCAGAATGGCCCAGGTGTTGTATATTGGCAGAATCGCCTCTGCGAAACAACAAACTGCTGGTATCTCGACCCCAGTACAATTGTGTGCAGAGTTAGGGACAACGGAACTTGGACCGTTGGCGGCATATTGGTTCACGTGCTTCGCCGCAGAGAGCGACTGCAGGATAAGAGTTCCCATCGTGGACTAGCGCAGCGCTCAGATGGCGTAGTGGGGAGTGATCCCGGGTCGTGAACGAGTGGTCGTGGGTCTGGATGCAGCGCCCCGCTTTGTTTTGCACTTTTGCAAAACCTGTGCATTTCGTGTAGTGGTCCACCTAGTGGTTTTACAGTATCTTATCCATACATTTACGTATAACACATGCTTTTAATTACAGATTAGCTAAAATACTTACTTATAAAACACTGAGGTAGTAACGTTTCCTTTTCTTCTTTGAAGAATTTTTGGATTTTGCATAAGTAAACATTTTAACTAATCTGTAGTTTGAAGCATGTGTTATACGTAAATGTATGGATAACATACTATAATACCACTAGGTGGATCACATACACGAAAAGCGTGGGTTTCGCAGAAGTGCAAAGCAAAAGCAGTGCCCTGGATCAAAACCACGTTCCCTCGCTCATGAGTCGGGGTCGCCCCTACTACGCCATCTCAGCGCTGCAATTGCTCGCGATGGTAATCCTCATTCCGCAGGCGCTCGTCAGCTGCGAAGCGCATGAATCAATGAGCACCAACGGCGTAGCTTCCGTAGTCCCTAACTCTGCGCACAATTGTATTGGGGTCCAGGTACCTGCAGCTTGTTGTTTCCCAGAGAGAGGCGATTCTGCTCATGTACAACGCTTGGTCCGTTCTGACCTACCGTTGAGATAGTCTCCTGGTAAGTGTACTATTTTATAACGCGGGACAATGCAGCGCTCTCTATACCAACTTTTAAAGATGTTTCGAAATCAGAGACTTTGCATTTCTTTTTATTCCAAGCCGTTTGAGTAACAGACTTTATTTGATTCGTCATGTCTTCCGTTTAAGTTGTCCGAAATGCACGAAAGTTGTTACGTATGAGTGGTGAAATATACGCTGAGCCACTAAAATTTAACGTGTGGCTCTAGCCTTATTGAAAATTATCACATGTTGAGATCGCTACAAGAACTTGTTTGCCACTCTGTACATTCAAATCGTACCCACAATATTCCGCAAGGTGCTACTGCACTTTTCGGACTTCCTAACCGTTTTCTTCCCACCAACAAGGAGAGCCTCCAAAGTGGCGGTGAGCTTTTGCGATACAATTTTCCCAAATTGTAGGGTCTCGCGCGGGGAGTCCAAAACCGTAGTTAATTTTTTCGGAATGTTCTTCTGTGGTCGAAAGAGGCGTGTTGAAGCGCGAGCACGAAGTTCATCACGTCCTGCTGCCACCACACCGAATATGGTCGGTTGGCGCGGTGGGTAGCGATGTCGCCTCTCAGGCGCACTGAGTGGGTTTTACAGTTTCGACCACCGGTGACCATAGTTTTTCACACATCGGTTCGTTTTTATTATGTGCTTGCGTGATCACAGGAGTCAATTTGTACACAATTAATGCTTTTAATAAGTAGATGTAACTCTTTTCCGCTTTCATTTCAGTTACCTCTGAACGAATCTTATTTGCACTGTGTATCATATCAAAAACGATACCGTAAATGCACAGAACACATACATTTCACGTGATAGTTCATGAATTTAGTTTGATACCGGTAAATACTCAACATTTATTAAAAGCATTAATCGTGTACAAAGTGACTCCTGTGATCATGCAACCCCATAATAATAATTCCCCGATGTGTGCAAAAACTTTGGCGACACCGGGAACCGAACCATAAAACCCACTTGATGCACCCGAGAGGCGACTTCACTATCCACTGCGCCAACCGACCACATTAGGTGAGGTGGTAGCAGCGTGTGATGAACTTCGCGCTCGCGCATCCACACGTCTTTTTTCGCGCACAGAACAGCATTCCGAATAAATTAGCTACGGTTTTGGACTCCCCACGCGAGACCCTACATCTTGTAAAAATTGTATTGCAAAAGCTCACTTCCACTTTGGAGGCTCTCCTTGTAAGGCTGTATCCAGAAGATTTTCTTCTGGGTTCCGGTCAGAAATCTGGTATTTGTCTCTGGCTTTTCGGTCGACTACAATAGGCTATGGCTAAGTGAGGGCGAAAGAGTCGAAAATTCGTCTCTGAGAATCGCTTGTGGTGCTCATAAAAAATGGGTTCATATTCCCAAATGCCTTCCTTTTTAGAAGATTGATCGAGATCAGTGATCCGAGCTCCGTTATCACTATTCATGCACACCTAGCATAAGCAGTTGCAGTGGATTTTAAAACGAATGCAAGATCAGCACTGTAAGCAAGCAGCACTTTGAGAATCGTTTGTGTTTTTTCCACCAGGGAGCGAAAGAGGAGAAATGTCTGCCGTGGAAGTGAAATGCATGGCGCATCCAAATAACTGAGTAGGGCCGTTTTAAGTGAAGTATTTTGGTGTATTTGCTTCTTTCAGTTCACTTTCTTCAACCCAAATTCACTTCAATCATATTTGCTTATCACGGCTCTCTCACCTAAATATTGCATTTTTGAGAGGAATAGGTACTTTCTCAACCTTGGGGACATATGGAGTTGGTTTTAGTTTCCAGTCGCAGTCCGTCATCTTACCATACCCGATATTTAAGGCGAATTTCGAAGACACGAGGTGCCGATGCGTGTGTCCGAGCACGATGTACTTTGTCGGCGACAACCACACAGATCAAAGCGATAATCATCGCCGTTACTATACGATGACCAATATCAGTCCAAGCCTGTGGTAGGTTCATCTGACAGCTTCTTTGTGTTCGTTAGGTCTTTGCAATTGTTGTTGCCTAAGCAATCCTGTTTCAGTAATCCTACATCAGTGGTGAAAGTGGAGGCGGGGAGGGTGATCGACGAGCTTCACATGGACGCATTCTTGGCTAATTGTGATTGTCGATTTGAGAGCAGGAATACTGTCATGCTTAAGGTTCGCAGGTGTTTCCTTTTTTGATTCTTAACACGATATTTGGTGCTCACAAGGAAAGGTTCCAACTCATGGTGAGCTTTTACGATGCTATTTTGATAGGATGTAGAGCCGTTGAGCGAAGTCTCCAGAATTGCAGTTGCTTTTTGCTGAACGCTTTTTGAAAGACCTGAGAAAAGGGTGTGAAAACGTGTGCGCATCAACCTCTATGACAACCACGGGATGTGCCTCGCTGGCGCAGTAGGTAGGAGGGTCGCCTCATAGGAACACGCCGGAGGGCTTTTGAGTTCGAGTACGCGTACTGCCAACACTTCTGCGCATATTATTTTGTTGTTATTACCCTTTCTTATGATAATAGGAGTCATCTTAAGACTCAATCAATGTTTGTAGTACACTTATATACCGATGTGGGACGGGTTCATAATATTCAACCCTAAGGCCTATGTTATACTTCGGCGACGCTGTTGTCGGCGACGTCGGCGAAGTATAACATAGGCCTAACAAGGAAAGGTTCCCAACTCAAGGTGAGCTTTCGCGAAGCTATTTTGACAGAATGTAAGGCCCTGTGAGCGGAGTCCAGAACCACAGTTAGTTTTGCTGAACGCCTTTTTAAAGACCTGAAAAGGGAGGTCTGAGAGCGTGAGCGTAACTATCATCAACCCCTACGATGCTCCACGAGGTATGCCTCGGTGACGCAGTTGGTATGAGGGACGCCTCATAGGAGCACGCCGGAATGGTTTTAAGTTCGAGTCCGCGTAGTGCCGACATTTTTGCACACACCATTTCGTTGTTATTACGCTTCCCCATGCTCACAGGAGTCAATTTTAGACCATCAGTGCTTACAAAAGACCAAGACTGTCTATTTGCGCCTTCATGTGTGCTAATTTTCCAACAATGCCTATCTGCATCATATCATTTCTCTGGAAATAAAAAGTCCTGTCTTGTCTTCCCTTTTAGTCAACAGCTATGGTACAATTCTATGAAACAAGTGAACCACAAACGCTTGTCACACCAACAGCGTCTTACGAACAATCTTCTCCCTGAAAAGGAATGACCACTTCATCTTCGTTGAATGCGCAATGCGTGGATGTAGAGAAAGGTCATGGTTGAACATCGACATACCCAGCTGCCACCCACGCGTATGACAAACATAGAAAGATCCTATTTTCATTATACTACCTCTAACTCGAACCGCCTCTTCTTCCTGACAGTCGATATCTCAATGTATGACGTCCAGGGGCTGGATTCGTCAACGGCTAACCCGCGGGTATGGGGGGTAGAGATACGATGAAGCCTGCGTCTCTGACGCTTACCTTATGTCCACCTAACTCTTATCTGATCTTTGCCTCTTATACCCTCATATCCACGGGTTTAATTGTTGATGAGTCCGGCTCCAGGAGTCCTTTTATTGCATCCGCAACTGCAATCTCCTTGTCGGAGATGTGAAATTCAGTGTGAAGGTGGAAAGTAGTCGGCCGACAGCACGTTCACGTGAGAACGATATTTTTAGCATACTTATGTACCGAAGGCTCGGGTCCATAATATTCAACCATAGGGTGCGCGTATTTGTGTGCAGTTACGGTATTATTGGTGATAAAGTATGATATGGTAGTGGTGCAGATAGGCATTGTTGAAAAGCTAGCACTTATGAAGGCGCAAACAGACAGCCTTGGTTTGTTGTAAGCATTGATCGCCTATAATTGACTCCTGTAATCATGAGAAAGCGTTATACCAACAAACTAATATGTGCAAAAATCCCTGCAGTACGCGGACTCGAACTTAAAACGCTTCTGGTGTGCTCCTATGAGGCGTCCCTCTTACCAATTGCACCGCCGAGTCATACCTCTTGGTGTGTCGTAGGGGTTGGTGATAGTTGCGCGCACGCTTTAAGACCTCCTTTTCAGGTCTTCAAAAAAGCAAAAAAAAAGTGTTCAGCAAAAACTAACTGTGGTTCTGGACTCCGCTCACAGGGCCCTACATCCTGCCAAAATAGCATCGCAAAAGCTCACCTTGAGTTGGGAACCTTTCCTTGTAAGGTATGCGCATTGTTGTGCAGTCACGATATCATTGGTGATATGCTACGATATGGTGGTGGTGCAGATACGCATCCTTGAATAACTAGCACATATAAGGGCGCCAATAGACAGCTTTGGTTCGTTGTAATCGTGAGAAAGCGTAATAACGACAAATTAATGTATGCAGAAACATCGGGAGTACGCGGACTCGAACTGAAAAACCCGCCGATGTACTTCTATGAAGCGGCACTCCTACCCACTCCGCCAACGAGGCACATCTTGTGGGGTGTCATAGGGGCTGATAATTGTAGCACAAACGTTTTTACACCTATTTTTCCGGTCTTTAAGAAAGCATTCAGCAAAAACTAACTGCAATTCTGGACTCCGCTCACACGGCCCTACATCCTATCAAAATAGAATAGCAACAGCTCACCATGAGTTGGGAACCTTTCCTTGTAAGAGGCTAGAAAGGTCTTTTCATACCATGTTCACGTTTAATTGAAGGCTTCAGTTTGAAGTAATTGTTCTCAGTAAGTGCATTAAAAAGTGTCATGCTAGTTTAGAGGAGGCATGTTCTACCCTCTGTTTGCTCAAGAGCTCACTGGCTGCCTCTGGTGTAAGGGTCTCGGGCGAGTTCATGGTGGAGGAGATGGTGCAGCATGGGGAAAGAAGCAATAATTGGCTATAGTGGCCTAAATAGAGAGGGGAAGCAGCACCAAATCAACCAGTTTGCATCAAACGGGAGTTCCTCCCAGAGGAGATGTGTGCGGTCGCAGTTTTGATTGGCTGCAGCGGTCCCGCCATTCAGTGTAGGCCACATTGACAACTGACTACCGTTTTAAGTAAGCTGAACTGTCACTGTCATTATAAGTTCT
>OX375866.1:95911573-96073189 GCA_947359475.1 Heligmosomoides polygyrus bakeri
AGCTCAGTTATATAGAGCACCAACAGAGCACGCCTCTAAAAGGAGTTTGCTTCGGATTTATTGATTGCTGCGTCTCCCTCTCCCGCCGTTTTGAAGAATTATCGGATCTATCCTTGTCGAAGGGGGGTGGGGAAATGAAAAAGAAAAAATGTAAGAAGGGGGATGCTGTTTTTCGCCTCTCCATCCCCTTCTTTGAACTTGTCCCAGAGCTTCAGCTACTGCCCAGTGATACGATGGCTCTCATGCAAATCAAAAGAATGTGGTTTCGGGTCGATAGATGCTGGACGGGATTGTCACCTTAGCGGTGTCCCCTCCCCGACTAGGATAGGGTATCTATGTAGTTTGCAAGAACCACTGCTTTAAGAGTTCTGGGGGCTAATCTCTGTACATTTATCATTTCAGGTGGTGGTGATCTTTGTTATTTGTATAATAATGGTATTGGTCACGTATATGGCGTTCTTGATGTGTTTGGATCCAATGCTGCGCAAGCAAAGATTCCATCCCTCTTACCGACAGCAAAATGATGAGGTACGAATGGTTGCCTTGAGGCCTGATTGAAAACGTTCCTTTTTCTTCTTAAATTGGATTCATTCTAGATGGAGGACAACATTTTCGCAAGAGCTGCTGAGACATCATCGTCTGCAGAGTCCACGGCCACCGGTATGCGAGCCAGGTCCAGTAGCAAGCCAAGTATGTTGCACTTGTTTAGTCTCTCTAGGCACATAGGTAGCCTTGAATTGTCCCTGAGTCCGTGCCAAGATTGGATCCGACGCCGATTAGGATAATTCGAATCCGTCATTTTTTCAAACGCAGTCGAGAGGATGATGCGAATGATGGCATATTTCAAAAGCGCCGGATCTTGGGATGATTCAAATAAGAGTAGCATTAACAAAAAGGATTTTTAGGTGGTGGAAATGATTGATTTATCTTCGGATTTCACATCGGATATCCGAATCGGATAGGACATCAGATTTCTGATCGAAATCAGTTATCTGAACTGCACAAAAATCCATTCTGATGAAAATCACTTCTGTCTGAAATACCCTAACAAGGAGAGCCTCCAAACTTGCGGTGAGCTTTTGCGATGCAACTTTTCAGCATGTAGGGTTCCGTGTGGGTCCAAAACCACAGTTAATTTTTGGAATGATTTTCTGTGGTCGAAAAAAGGGGTTGAAAACGTGAGCACGAAGTTCATCACGCTTTTCTGCCACCCCACCGAATGTAGTCGGTTGGCGCAGCGGATAGCAATGTCGCCTCTCGGGTTTATGGTTCGGCCTCGGTGTCGCCAAAGTTTTTGCGCACATCGCGTCGTTATTATTATGGCTTGTGCGATCATAGGTGTCAATTTGTACACGATGCTTAATGGTTTTGGCAAGTAAACGTAAGCCTTTTATGCCTTCAATTGTGTAGCAGATTCGGGTGAAAAAGACATTTTAGTGTTAAGTATTTACCGGTATGAAACCAATTTCATGATCTATCCCGTGAAGTGTGTGTGTTTGTGTGCATTTACGGTATCGTTGCTGATATGGTACAGTGCAAATGCGATTGATTGTGAAGTAACTCAAATTACTCATCAGTAACTCAAGTGTTTCTATCAAGATCATAAGCTTAACTGGTCCCATGCTGATATCAGCGGCCAGCTCATCCCGGATACGGGTGGGTGCTGATCGGTCCCATGAGGTGTGGGTGTCGCGTTCGATCAAACGGCGCCGGTGGTGTAAAGGCGTAGAGCACTCCCGCCCGGTCAGAGGGAGGTGCTGGTTCGAGTCCCGCCTGGCGCTAGAAGCTTTGATCGCAACAAAACATCGTTGTGACAGCTAACTCAAATTAGATCACAAAAGGGCTACATTTACTGACTAAAATACTTAATCGTGTACAAATTGACTTCTGCAATCGTGCAAAAACCTTGGCGACACCGGGGACCGAACCATAAAACCCACGAGAGGCGACATCACTATCCACTTCGGCAACCCAACACGTTCGGTGTGGTGGCAGCAGGGAATGATGAACTTCGCACACACGTTCTCACACACCTTTTTTCAACGCAGAAGAGCATTCCGAAAAAAAAAACTATCGCATTGGACTCCCCACACGGGACCCTACATCCTTAAAAAATTGCATCGTAAAAGCTGGCCGCAAGTTTGGAAGCTCTCTTTTAAAATCTTGGCTTTTCAAAATTCCTATTGTTCGCACTATTCTTTCAACTAGGATTTGAAAAAAGAATGACGGATCCGAATTATCCGAATCAGCGTCGGTTCCAGTGTCTAATTGATATGGGCTGGGGAAATTAAGTGAATTAATGCGCCATTGACGACATCAGCGGTGGGGTTCACGGAGGTTTGACATCTTAACAACTGTGCCTTTATGGTGACTACTTATCCCCTCCTGCAACCAAGAAGGAAAGCGTTGTGTGTAGCGCGTGTTTTTCCTTTTCCAATCTTGTTGACCTGGTTGTCAACGCGGTACGTTTCAGATGTGCTTGGTCGTGTTGAAGCTGAACAGAATCGGTGGATGAAGAAGGTAGAAGAGCAGAGGAAGAACATATTTGAGGATCATACAATGTTGAATTGAGCGATTTTGCGTGTATCTTTCAGAGCATGTCATTTTAGAGAAACGGGAACGAGAACATCTCGGATATTTCAAACAATCGTTGAAAGTACTCTTGGTTATATCTTCTTACTAAAGAGTTTAACATATCATCAGTCATTCTAAGAGTATTCATTCAACCAAATGGAATTCCAAGCAAGCGCGGCTACTGCGTGATTGATTATCTTTAGAATGAAGATTATCGAGCAAAGACCAAGAACATAGAACATTGTGGGGTCTAGCCCAGGTAGCCTATTTTGTCGGTCCTTAAGGTGTTAGCGTGGAATAACGCAGTTTGTCAAGCTTTATGAGAGCTAATTGGAATAATTGTACATAGAGAGCATGTAATAAACTATTTTCGCCTACATTGTCGGTCTGATGGTGTTAGCGTATTTATTGTTACTTCGTGGAAAGGGTGAGGAATTTCGGCTTCAGAGAATTTTTGAGCCTTGATGGACCATTGGAGCTCGTGACTAAATGGGTATTTAAGAGCCCGGTTTCCCAGTGGAAGCCTCCGCGTCGTGAACATTCGACATTCGCATACACTGCGGCTTATGCGATTGATTATGTGATGGCTGTCGTGACTTTCGCCACGACTCTTGAAGGAAGCAGAGTCTTTGCGCCCTCTTGGTCCCGCCGCGCAAGCCTGTCGAATACGCAGCATCGATTCGCAGCGACGAAGTATGAACGTGCGCTCGGGCTATTTTCTTCTCCCGTCTGCCGCCGCCCCAGACGATCGTGTCCGGTCGCCATCCTCTCGTCTACATCCGCTGGACATCACGGAGTCTGAAGCGAGCTGATTCCACCTCAATGTCGAGGAGCGCAGGGCCGAGGAAGAGAGGATCTACCCTGGCATGGACGCCAGGAGGAGGTAACCGCAGGTGGGAGGCGAGGAGCACTGCTTCGTGGGCACGCGCCCCAGGCAGGACCTCGCCGGACCCTAGGGATTCCCCTAGTGAGTGTAGGCGGGTTGGTTGCGTGACTCGTAGTCATGTGTGTCGTAAGAGGAAATAATATGTAGTTAGTAAATCTATATGCCTATCTGTGTCTGCGGGAGCTACGTGAAGACTGGTGAAAGCCAACTCTTTATTGATCGCAATACTATGTGAGAAGGGAAAGCGCAGAGACGTGCGGGGAAGTAGGCGCAGAGTCCTAGGCGCCAGGGGGCTAAAGTCCATCGCAGTCCCGACCCAATGGTTCGGCTGGGGCAGCGGGGCCCTACGTAGTTGGTGCCGCGTGGCTGGAAAGGGCAGAGCATAAGCGTGCTGTAAGTCCCCACCGATCTGCCACACACGGGGCCTCGGGTCTGGGCCACCGTTACCGATGCCGGTGGCGGCCAGCTTGGGGCACGGCAATGGCGATCACGCGGCATTGTTCGTTCCCAAGCTAAACGTCAAAAAGACGGAATACTTGATGACTTATGTCAACGAGCACGGATCTATTAAGGTCAATGGCACTGATCTTCAGGAGTTACCTCTTTCAAATATCAACAGTCACGTCCGTTGTCAGTCTAAAGTTGTAGACGAATGCGCACGCGAGTGCAGCCTGGTCCAAGAGACTCGGGTGCTATACGTCAAGACAATACATGAGATCGAAGATTTATAGAACTGCCGTTCTCCTAGTAACGACGTACGGTACTGATTGCTGGCGCGTGACCAATGGTAAGGTAATTGAGCCGACCCATCGTTCTTCGCCTAAGGCAAAATGATAACCGGCGGGGTGATATCCGGTTGATCTCAATACAACTGATCTGAAGGCACGGCGAGGAGGTATTAGGTATACTCCACAGAGGAAAACGGCCAGTCAAGTCATCTGGCTCGCATCCAGCGCTTCCGACCCGGTTTCCAAGCCTCCGACGCCGCCAACGCATACGAAGCCTCTCACACCTCCGACGAACCCCAACGAGCTGATATCACTCGAGAGTTGCTTCCCACGTTCCTTAAACCCACCGTCATCGCGCGTGTTTGCTTCCGACAGCGGCCAACACCTGCGACACCTCCAACACCAGTTAACACCTCCGACGTGTCTGACACCAGCCGACACCCCGACGACCTCCAACTCGTAGTCATCACCTGTGAGGTGCTTCCGACGTCAGTCGACACCTCCGAGCATTCAAGAAGACTTCCAACGCCTCCGACACCCTCGAGAACTCCGATATCAAGCAGTTTTACCCCTTTGTTTGGTTACTGTTGTTAACAACAGTGAAAATTCCGCGTGGCAGCAGCACCAGCTAGTACAGGTTCGGTGTCGCCCCGATAGTCGACAAGCTGCGCGAAGCTCATCTACGATGGTACGGTCACGTCGTTCGCACTAACGATGACACCGTCCGTAAGATTGGCCTGAACGTTGAGATTCCTGGAAAGCCGTCCAGAGGACGCCCGAAGCAACCTTGGCTAGACAGTTGTACCTGGACTTGAAGATAACTGGCGTGCATTTTGATCAAGCATTTGATCGGGAGAATTGGCGTCACCACACCAGAAGAGGTGACTCCGCCGCCAAACGGGACAGACACTAATGAAAATGATGATACACTGTGGATTATGCTCATAATTCTACCGTAAGCTGATATTGCCGTCCTTGACGTGTCCTATCTGTGTTATGAGCTCGTGCAGATTTCATCATGTCCTCATGACTGCTTTCTCCACTACACAGTAACCTGACTCCTGTTCCTTGATAGATATCTGTCAATAATTCCTCTGCATCATCCTTTGTATTGCGCGGATGAAGGACATTGACTCCACTGGCCTCTCTGGTCGTGGCACCTGTTCTCCTTTTAAGCCAGAGTTTTACGGCATGCCGCCATGCCATGGTTAGGGCCTGTTCATAGACTGCAGCGACAAGAGCGACGAAAGCGCAGCGCACGGAGGTATGAACAGGCGATAGCAGCGACTGGAGCGACAGCGCCGGCGCTCGAGTATGAGCATTTTTCGGCGGCGCGCGCTCGGTTTCAATCGATATGCATGTTTTGCACGGGCGACGAGTCGCTCTTGTCGCGAAGTATGAATGGACCCTTAACTGGCGGTTTCGACACGTCGAGATGCCGCAAGGGGATTAATGTACGCAATACTGCGTACTGTGGCGCTGTTTAGACAGACAGCTTCAGAAGGTGTAATGGCGTCATCGTCTTTCGCTTTTTTGTCAGCGACAAATGCGAGCGCCTTAAGAATTTCATCAAATCGAAGATAAATATATTTTCCTAGTCCTATCCCACAGCCGGGACGGTTTGAAGTGGACCATGTCCCTCAACGGAGCGAGGCTGCAGTGCCTGGCACTGCGGCAGGATGCCGCCGAGATTTGCCGCTGTACTCTCGGCATGTCGCGCCGTGCGGCATCGCGATGACTGGTCCGCGGCGGAGCTCCCTCCACAGTGTTGGCAGGGTACCATTGCGATAGGAGCGAAACGAAAGAGATCGCGGTTCGGTGCCACAAGACTTTGTTTCCGGCCTTAGCCTTTGTTCTACCACATAGTCCCGTAACTGTACCAACGATAAATGTACTTCTGGCACTAAGTATTTGCGAAATGTGTAAAACGTTTAGTTTCTTGCAGCACAAAATATCGTATAGAGCTATCATACAAGTAGGCCGGGGGAGGGGGTGGTCACCATTTAGGACGGCCCTATACGTTTTGTGCTGCACGAAACTAGAGATTTTATGCAGCACAGGTGAGTTAGACCCCTGTGTTGAATTGAGCTACTCCATTTCTTATGTAACAAGTGCTCCGACACGCCTAACGGCATGTCTCGCACTTGAGCGCTTCGCGCGAGCTTGCAATGTCACTATTGTACAGGAAGCAATTTTTGTAAAACTTAAAATCCGCTAACATCTATCGGTGTGAAGTAAGTCTCTATCGCAAATTTCATGTCTGATCGTGATCAGACCACATCGATACTTGATATACCAATGGCATCTGCTTATGTTGCTGGTCGGTCTCTATTTGCACACCAACGTTCCCTTGGATTGGTTTACTGCTACCAAAGTTATGCTGGACAGAAGCAAAAGGATCGCCGTCATCGAGCTACACAGAAGCGGTTTACCAAGTAAGGTCATCTCCCAGCAGCTTCAAAAGTGTGATAGAACTGTTCGAGTGATCGTCCGAGGTTCAAGGAACTTGGCGCAGATGAAGATCGTCCAAGAAGTGGAAGGCCAACTTCTCACGTAATGCTCGTGAAGTTATAAGGAGCAGAATCCGTCGCATTCCGCAACGATCCATGAGAGAAATTTGAAGAAGCCTTGGAATTTCTCACACAGCTGTTCAAAAATTCGTCAA
The DNA here is from genome assembly GCA_947359475.1 of Heligmosomoides polygyrus bakeri. Classification (NCBI taxonomy): domain Eukaryota; kingdom Metazoa; phylum Nematoda; class Chromadorea; order Rhabditida; family Heligmosomidae; genus Heligmosomoides; species Heligmosomoides polygyrus. The sequence continues at coordinate 95,918,427 of OX375866.1, forward strand.
GAATCAGTTATAGCTTCGTTCTTATCGGAAGCACAGATATCACTTGTTGACAGGTGCTATGAAGGCAAATAGGATAGAAAAGGCGTAGACGATGCTTCGCTTGGTCGCCAATGGTCGGCATGAGCAAGTGCTCTTCACGGATGGGAAGATTTTTACGGTGGAAAGATCTTACAACCTGTACAAAGACATGATTTCGCTTAGACCTGTCTTTGTGCAGGTTGTAAGATCTTTCCACCGGTAGTCAATCGAAGCCTTTTCCCAGCAATCTTCACGGTTTGGGCGGGGATTTGTGCCACTGGATAAAACTCTCGTTTTTGTGGAGAAAGGAGCGAAAATCGACGCGGAGTACTACTAGAAACGAATTTTTCGTGAAGTGCTTCTACCGCGTTCTCGCGAGCACTTCGGTGACGACGAATGGCAACTGTAACAAGGCTGGGCACCTGCTCATACAGCGACATCTACCATGGCATGTGCGACAAGCTTTTTCATTGGGCATTGGACCAAGGACGCTTGGCCCTCAAATTCGCCAGATCTCAATTCGATGGATTTTGCTATATGGTCGATTCTGGAGAGCAAAGCTTGCCAATCCCAGCACTGCGGAACTGAAACGGAGTCAGCTCAAAGCTTGTGACGGAATTACCGTGGATACCCTAGCGACCATCGTCGTCAGTTTTGTGAAGCGTTTTAGATCTTGCAGGAAGGCTGATGGAGGAAATTTTGAAATGAATTTGTGACTGCGTGTTTGCATGAGTATTGTCAAATAAGCTGCTGGAAGAGTACTGTTTTTATATGTTTTGGAGTACGGTTATAGTCAGCTGACAAGAACTAGAACAGTTATATCGCGGCAGGAACTTAGTTTCCACCCTATAGATTCCCTGCGGATCGTCTAGTAAGATCAATGGTTTGTGCTGCTCAGTACATCTGTTCCTCAGGTTGATCCGCAGCCGTTCTCATGCGCAACAGCACTAGTTATAGGACACCGTTGTCAATACGTCTACCGAAACCAGACGCTCGTTAACATCGGTGCCTTTCTTTTAAATTCAGACACTCATTGCATGACCTCCTGACACGCCTGCTATATTCGGCCGCTCATCCAGCGACGTCGACGCGTTTTTTGAATTGAGACGCTTTTGCACGAGGCAGGGTACACGTATTCTAAATCCAGAAGCTCAGAAACGCGCAGTTACCGCTGTCTCAAGCAGGAGGAGGCTGCGCAGATGGTAGATTCTTTGTTCCCCGTATTAATTCCCATATGGGTCCTATCTTGTTGGTCCCCCGTCTTGGACCCACTTCCAGGTCCCCTCCCCGGTAGCTCTCCTGTGGCCGTATTCATGAACGTTTCTGGGAACGTTCCTGGCTTCCTGCGGGAAGTGACGTGACGGAAGAGCAGGGAATGCCTATTCATGAAACGAATATGAACATGAAAACCAACCGCGTACCCGGAGGCCGGGAAGGGAATGGAGATATTGCGGGTGGATCTCGCTTACCTTCCCGCCCCCGTCGCTTCATAAATACAGCGCAGGTCCACTGCAGCATCATCCCACGTTGAATAGCAAATTTTGTTACAGGATGTTTTATTGTCTCGAACCCTTCTGCTTTCCGGGCAGCGATGTTCGCCTTACACCACCGGCGCTGTTTGACCGCACGTAACATCCGCGATATCCTCGAGGTCCGCCAGCACCCACTCGTGATATGGGGATGGCCAAATTTTGCCTGCGCACTAGATGACGACTCGTATCTCGCGCAGGTTAGATCACTCAGACGTCATCGACCGCTAACCCTTTTATATATAGGCGGTAATTGGAAACACACGTCCTTCTTATCAAGGCGGATAATCACTGAGTATAAGGTGCCCCCCCCCCCCCCCGACCCTATGAGCCTATTTGCGCCGAGCTGCCTTGCATATTTCACCCTACCTTGCCCGATTCTCCGAGCGGCTGCGCCATCAACTCCTTTCGCAGTGACAAACTAATCAAGTCCCGCCTATACTGGACTTGAAAGTTTTCCTACACAACAGAACGCACAGCTACCACCTAACGAGAACTTGACTTGGTTCCATTTCAAGAATGGAATTTTGCGTTGCTCTTCGAAAAAATACGTTTATTTTTAAACCAAATTTTTGGCCAAACAATAGCTCCTCAGCTCCTTCCTTTATTGCTCGGTTTTCGTCCATTTTAATTCTTCCATTCATCGCATCCTTTCTGTTTTCGTCTTACGACGCGCCCTGGTGACGTGATGGAGAGGGTGACAGGTCCTCGGTGTACTTTTTCAGCTTCGATATCTGCTGAAAAGCACATTATATAATAGGTATTCTGATGAGCGATGCCCATACAACACTCACTTGGAGAGTTACACACGGCCATGGCAGTAGAACAATGGCCCAAAGTTTGGCCGCCGTCGAATGTAGAAATCTTCACAGGCTGATGATCGTCGAACGAATCCGTTTTACTGCTGATTGCCAGCGGACGAATTCTTCCTGCTGCGTTCCTCTAGAAAATAAATGGTTGGGCACACTCGGCAGCGGCTTTATTGCGTCAAAAACGGGGTGGGGCGTCGCTCTCAGGCTCAGGACATATTTGGGTCCTTCTTTCTTTCTCTGGTGTCGGCATTGGACCACTGCCAACCATCGCTCAACTGACCGGTTGGTTGGCTTGGTTGAGGAAAGGCTTTCCTATCTTACTTATCTTATTTTTTGCTCAGAAGCATAGCGTCAGCTTCACGGAACGACCGAGCTTATTCCGTGAAGCTGACGCTTGCAGCGCTGACGCAGGGCGTCAACTCTGAAGCGAAGTGTGCCATAAGCGCGCCGACGCCCCTGACGCAGACACGTACTTCGCGTCTCTGCCCTGTTCTTCATCATTGGAGCTGCGTCAAGCAGCAGGAGTGTGCCCAGCCCTTAAGCTTCACTGCTGCAGCGCTCCCTTTTATGCGACAACTAATGAGTCGGTATCACTGAGAATATCGTCGCTCTGGTATTCGCGCCGGCATGAAGTATGGTTCATTCTCGGATGAGCTTGATCGTATACACTCAGTCGAGGATATAGAGTGGTGCAGCACTCGGCCACTCCAAGAGAAACAGAAGCATGGGGACTTTAGTGCTGTTCACTATATTTGAATATTATGAGGAAATAAAAATAAACTTTTATGGCTCGTTTTTAAAAGTTGGTAGTGTAGAGGGTGTTCCTCAAAAGCAACCACACTATCTCTGACTGCGGCAGCGTCTTTGATCTTCGAACGTTGACGAAGCCCAGAGTACCGAGAAGATCAGAGACGCTGTCCCATGGGGCAGGTCGTCGAAAATTAGGTGGGCCGGCCACGTAAGGCGCTTCGCAGTACACCCGCTGGATCAGAGCCGTCACCGACTGGATTCCGCGGGATGCTAAAAGAACACCAGAGGTCGGATTCATCAACGACTAACTTTAACAGAGAATTCACAGTGGAAAAGATAACGCGGCTTATCGCTCACTATATCGCTTGGTAAGCCGCACTATCATTGATTTCGGCTGTAATTTTCTCTGTTAAATCTGTGATCGGTCTCACTGCTTTATGCACTTTTGCCTGTGTACAATTGGTGTTGAAAGTTTTTCATGAATCTTTCATATATGTATCATCGTTTTTTGCATATTTGGGACATTGCTGGTGCATCACGAGATGTCGACAGGGAATATGTAATGAAATCATCAGCAAACTCCAAAACAAAGTTCAGATATGGAAATCTCTATGGAAATCCGATACCATTGTAAAATGGTGCAAAAACGAGATGCAGCACGGGGACCAAACGCGCGACGTCACGGGCATGAAGAAGCACCTCCACCACTGCGCCACTCAGGCCACGACAAGGTTCCTTGTGCAGCCATGGTAAGCTCGACGCTCGGACCCTTAGCATTACACCCTCTTACTCGTTTGCCTTAATGATTCGGCAAAAACGAAACATGTTGTGTTACTATTTGGAGGACGGAGATTCTTCGCACAATTTTCGTTCTTGCCGTTCCAGCGTACCGTTCAGACAGTTCCCTTGTCAGGACTCCCACCAAGGGATTGGACGGACTTCTTCGTGAAAGCCCTGAACGACTGACATGACGCTCTTCGTGTCCCTCGAGCGTGGAGGATCCATTGGAGCACTCTGCCACGCGACAGGGACGAATGGAGACGCTGCTGGCGCCCGCTCGAGCAAGTCGATGATCAATGGAACGACAGGTGATACAGGGACAGGTTGGACTGCAGACAGTGGTTCTAAAGTTGCTTGTGGAGGGTAAAGTTTTCATGCTGAAAATCCAAGGCGCTACGCACTCTGTAACCTAAATTGTGACACATCTAGAAAAATCCATTAAAGCAGAGCCGCGTACCAGGCATCTTGGATCAACCCGGCGTGCGGCGGCGGCGTTGTTCTCTCTCGTTCCAGTGCTTGATTTTTTCGCATTTTCTTAATTTTTCATTGTCTCCCAGTACTCTACTACAACTTCAACGTCTACTCGTAATCGTAGCGTCACCGTAGCGCCAGCTTCCGCATCCTTCTTCTCATCTTGTCATCTAATTCGCCCCTTATTGATTTTGCGGCGAATTTATCAGCAATTTCCTGATGGCGTGAGGTCAAAAAGGGAAACCATGTGAAGGATGCGACCAGGATCTTCCGATATGGGCCGTTAAGATGATGGAGAAATACGATTCTTGTGCAGGAAGATTGGAGAAGGCACTTGTGGTGTCCTTCGAAAAGATCCTTAACAAGATCGAAGAGATCACTGTGTGCCAAGAAGGTATTCTGTCAAGAATCGATGCTCTCGAAAAGAGCGTTTCTGGTCTAGAACGAGCTGGTGCAAAGCTAGACCAGAATACTCTTTATTCGACAATAGTTAAAGTGAGAGCTGATGGCATGCGGATAGATGAGAAGATGCGAAGAATAGCATGGATAGGAATACCCGAACAAGGTGGAGAGGCTAAAACAAAGAAATTCGACACTGAAGCATTGAAAGAGGCTATTGAGACCTTCTGCGACGAAGAGCTCATTAATGAGTTTGCCAAAGGGAATATCACTGCACGCCGTCATCCACCTGATCAGCCGAGAGGAGTGAACGACCGCGGACGTATAATAAAGATCGATTTGCCTTCTCAAGCCCTTAAAGACCGTCTCCTTCACCATATGAAATCAGGACGTCAGAGTTTAACAAAAAAGTTCGTTCATTCCTACGCTCGACGTGACTACACCATCGGGGAGCTCGAGATTGATCGATCGCTAAGAAGGCAAGCGGGCGAGTTGAATGCTAAGTCTGGAAGGCTGGAATATGTTGTCAGGGATCTACAGATCCACAGGCTACGCAACCCAAGAGAACTTCCAAGTCAAGAACGCGCCAAAGCTCAGGAAGTCATTCGCAATCCGTGTGAAGGAATCTCACGGCAGTCCACCGTCCCTTCGCCATCCCACAGTCCTCTTGCCGGCTTTGCAACGTCTCCATAGGGCCAGGTGTCTCATTCAGTTAGGCCTACCAACCGTCCTCTTCACGGGAGTGAATCCTCTGCCTTCTTTTCCCTTTTTAATGCACGCTCTGTCAAGAACAAAATCCCCGATCTTCATCACTTCCTATCATGTGGTCCTGCTGGTCTGTTCATTACAGAGTCTTGGTGTAAACCCGATAAGATATCTGACAGCAATCTTGTCGCTGACCACCCGTTCCAAGTCTTCCGGTGCGACAGAGAAGGAGACACACCGGGAGGTGGCGTAATTGCCATTATTAAAGATACAATTTCTTGCGGCTTGCGGGTAGAGAAGCATCGCGAGAAACAGAGGCCGGTGCATCTTGCCTTTCTCGACTTGGAGAAGGCCTTCGATCGCGTACCGCGTGAGGTTATATGGTACGCCCTACGACAGCACGGTGTTCCCGAAGAACTTGTAGAGTGGGTGCGAATGCTATACTCTTGTCCAAAGAGTCGTGTGCAAGCTGCAGCAGGAACCTCGACGGAGTTTCCCATCTCTGTTGGGGTGCACCAAGGATCTGCGCTTTCCCCACTCCTCTTTGTTGTCGTAATGGATGCCATTACGCGAGATCTCCAGAAGCCCGTCCCTTGGACGTTGCTATATGCTGATGACGTGATGCTCGCCTGCGAAGACAAAGGTGAGCTCGAACGAGAGGTGCAAGCTTGGTGCGACCGCCTGGCCATGTTCGGACTCAAATTGAACGTCAAGAAGACCGAGTATTTCACGACTGACGTAAATGAGACCCGGCTCCATTAAGATTAGCGGTACTGAGCTTGCACGCACTTCGGTGTTTAAATACCTGGGATCAGCAATAGCCTCTGATGGCAGTCTGATGGTTGAAGTGAACTCACGCGTGAGTGCAGCTTGGTCGAAGTGGCGCTCGTTGACTGGAGTACTCTGCGACAAGAAGATGCCAGAGCGCTTAAAGTCGAAGATCTACAAAACCGTCGTCCGGCCGGCAGCGATGTACGGAGCTGAGTGTTGGCCTGCGACAAAGGAAACGGAAAGTCGCCTCAGCGTAACGGAAACGAAGATGCTGCGCTGGATGGCTGGAGTCACGCGCCTGGACCGCATCCGAAACGAGGCTATCCGGCAGAAGTTCGGTGTCGCGCCGATAGCGGACAAGATGCGTGAAGCTCGCTTACGATGGTACGGCCACGTTCTGCGTGGAAAGGAAGACAGCGTCCGCAAGATAGGCCTTAACTTCGTAGTGTCTGGAAAACGGCCTAGAGGGCGCCCGAAGCAGCGCTGGGCTGATACGTTACACAAGGACTTTAAAGTAGCTGGTGTCCACCCTGATCTAGCACGGGATCGGGAAAGATGGCGACATGGCACCAGAAAAGCGGACCCCGTCATGAAGCGGGACAAACGCTGAAGAAGAAGAAGAAGAAGAAGAAGAAGAAGAAGAAGAAGATCATTTTGCGTATTTCACTACTCAGGACATCTGCTATTATCGTTCTTTTCTATCGCAGCCCATCATGCCCGTACGAGGAATTCGAAAAGTTCGTCCTTCTTCTCGAACAGCTGAGTGATGATTGCCTTCCTCTTGTCATTCTTGGAGACCTCAACCTTCCTGAGATTGCGTGGTCCAGCTTGGATGAATTAGCGAAGCCAACTTGCTCCAAAAGTCAAAGCTTACTCTTTACAAGTCTCATAAAATCATACAATTTTGAGCAAAAAGTTTATCAGCCCACTCACGGCCCTAACATTTTAGATGTTATTCTCACGAATGCCCCCGATCTGGTAGAATATGTCTCTGTTGGTTCGCCTTTTTCAACGTCCGATCACGCGTCTGTGTCCTTCGCCTTATCGGCACATGAAAAAGAAAAATGTCGAAAAATAGAGGTTAATTTCGAAAAGGGTGATTACAACTCCATTTGCGAGCATCTTCTTCGGATAAACTGGCAACAGCAATTCGATTCTTGTGACACAGTTGATGAGGGTTATCTAATGTTCACAAACCAGTGTCATGAGCTAATTTCCATGTTCGTTCCTCAAAACCTTAATTCCAAAAAGACTTCGCCATTTCCTCGATATCTGACTAAGTTGAAAGCCGAGGTTGACCACCTTTTCAAGAAGGGTAATCACTTAAATAATCCAGCGTACCTCCGAGCAGCAAATACTCTAAAGAAGAAGCTAGCTAAACTATTCTTTCTTCTTCTTATTCTTCAGCGTTTGTCCCCCTTAGCAGCGGGGTCCGCTCTTCTGGTATGATGACGCCACTTCGCACGATCAAACGCTTGATCGGGGTGGATACCAGCTTCCTTTAAGTCCACGTGCAACGTATCAAGCCAGCGTTGCTTAGGTCGTCCTTTAGGCCGTTTTCCGGGCACATCTATGTTGAGGCCAATCTTCCGAACGGTGTCGCCGTCCGCACGAAGAACATGGCCATACCACCGTAGGCGAGCTTCACGTAGCTTGTCAGCAATTGGAGCGACGCCAAACCTTTGACGTACGGAGACATTGCGAACATGATCCAAACGCGTGACACCAGCCGTCCAGCGCAGCATTTTCGTCTCCATCACGCTGAGGCGGCTCTCAACTTCCTTCGTTGCAGGCCAGCACTCAGCACCGTACATCGCTACTGGTCGGACGACGGTTCTGTAGATCTTTGATTTTAAGCGCTCCGGTATCTTTCTGTCGCACAGAACGCCTGTCATTGAGCGCCATTTGGACCACGCTGCGCTCACGCGTGAGTTCACCTCGCACGTCAGACTACCATCAGACGCAATTGCAGATCCAAGGTACTTGAAATGTGTCGCTCGTACGAGCGCAGTGCCATTGATCTCAATGGACCCAGTCTCGTTTACGTCTGTCGTCAAGTACTTAGATTTTTGGACGTTTAGCTTGAGCCCGAACGCCGCCAAGCGGTCACACCAAGCTTGCACTTGTCGCTCAAGCTCGGCCTTGTCTTCACTGGCAAGCATTACGTCATCTGCATAGAGCAGCGTCCAAGGAGCAGGCTTCTGAAGGTCTCGCGAAATGGCATCCATCACGACAATGAAAAGAAGTGGGGAAAGCGCGGAACCTTGGTGAACACCGACGGAGATTGGAAACTCCGTGGATGTGCCGGCCGGCGCTCGCACTTGACTCTTAGGACAAGAGTAAAGAATGCGCACCCACTCGATCTGTTCTTCAGGGACACCGTGCTGTCGTAAGGCATACCATATGACCTCACGCGGTACACGATCAAATGCTTTCTCCAGGTCGAGGAAAGCAAGATGCAGCGGTTTTTGTTTCTCGCGATGTCTTTCCACAAGAAGACGAACAGCATGAATGGCGTCGATGGTGCCACAGCCGGCTACGAAGCCACACTGGTTGGTGGAAAGCCGGACGATCTCGCGAATACGTCCATCCACAATTCGCTCAAATATTTTCATACTGTGCGAGAGCAATCGGATTGGACGGTAACTTGTGCAGTCCGCGGGACTGCCCTTCTTCTTCCAGATCGGGATCGTCGTGCTTTGCTGCCAACTACCAGAAACCTTCTTCTCCGCAACAACCTGGTTGAAAAACTTCGTTAGCCATTCAGCAGGATTCCAGCACCTCGAGTTCCATAGTTCGGCCGCTATGTCGTCAGGGCCCGTTGCTTTTCCTGGCTTCATCTTCTTCAAAGCCGCTTCCGTCTCCTCCACAGTGATTTTCTGCACAGGACCGTGCGTAGGAGGAACGCAAGGGATAGGCGGATGGGCAAACTCTACTGTTGAAATTCTCTCGAAGTAGTCATGCCATCGTTCCATAGCCCTTTTGCGGTTCATCAGCAGATGGCCATTCTCATCGTTGATGCCAAAGAACTTTTCGATGTCCTCGCTCTGGCGATGGCGTGCTTTGGCAAGCCGATAAAGTTGTCGTTCACCATCGCGCGTCTCGAGTTTCTCGTTGACATACTCATAATGAGAAGCTTTTGCAACGGCAACAGCCTTCTTAGCCGCCCTCTTCGCTTCTTGGTACATACGCCAATTGTCGGCTGTCTTGTCGCTGAGAAAAGCGTGATATAGTCTTTTCTTCTCTTTGACTTTTTCCTTGACGTCGTCAGTCCACAGCCAAGTCTGCTTCTCAATCTTACGCCGTCCAGGCTTCGTCATGCCCAGTTCGGAACGTGCAGCTTGTAGTATCGAATCGGTTGCACGTTTCCATGTCTCCTCAACATTGGTAATCGTCGGCAACCGAATACGAGCAACAACAGCTGCGTCCTTCTCTTTCATCCGCCACCACTTGATCCTTGATGGTCCGCATCGCTCGACCTGCCTCAGCCTCGGAGGGGCGATCTTAAGTGTGCAGATCAGCGGACGGTGCTGCGTGGCGACAGTCTCGTATGGCACAACCTTCGCATCTGTGACCAGCCTTCGATCGCGATGCTTGACAAGGATAAAGTCAATCTGTGTCTTGGTATTCCCGCTATAGAAAGACACGAGATGGGAGTCACGCTTTCGAAACATTGTGTTCGCGATGGTGAGATTATGCGAGTCCGCATACTCAAGAATTCGCTCACCATCAGCGTTACGTGCTCCATAACCGAAACCGCCATGACAGCTGTAACCATCTTTCGCAGTCCCAACGTGGCCGTTGAGATCACCTGCGACAACGACAGCGTCTTCTGGCGGCACCTCTGCTGTCTTCTCATCAAGCAGGGTCCAAAACTCGTCCTTCGCTCGCTCGGAGCAGCCTGTCTGCGGAGCGTATGCAGAGAAGAAATGATACATACGCTGTTCAGCAGCAACAACGACCTTCATCAAGCGGTCACTGAAACGTTCCACGCTTGCAATCGCATCCCGGAAACGTTCGGAGACGACCACACCAACACCGCTGGTGGTCCTGGGACTGCCGCACAGAATGGCCTTAAAGCCTCGGCCTATGTCCCTCGACTTGCAACAGGACCACCTCGTCTCCTGTACCGCACATAAGTCGATTCGTCTTCGCTCCAGTGCTTCTACCAACTCGCACGAGCGGCCCGTCAACGTACCCACATTCAGCGTAGCAACGCGGGTCCTGCTTACGTTACGGGACTTTTGGACTTGCTCAGTTGCCCCCCGATGCCGTCCTCGCATCAGGGACCCTCGCATACTTCTCACACTCGCCGGGCTTTGCGAGTGCGCGTCGGCTCCCGCGGACGCCGTAGCATTATCTCGACAAACAGTTAACGCCATCAACCATGTGATGTGACATGGGATCTCCATAGGCCGGCCTGTCACAAGGGCCTGTCGCCTGCAATCGAGTGTCCGTGCTTAGCTTAGCTCGCATGGCGAACAGTTTCCAGTGGCACCAGGTGGAGGAACGGACATCGCCACCAAGAAGAAGAAGAAGAAGAAGAAGCTAGCTAAACTAGCCTTGAAGCGTGAGGAAAGAATTGCCCTTTCAAAAAGTTCTAAACGTTTTTGGAGGTACTGCAATTCTAGACTTAAGATATCAAATACAATACCAATGATTTATTCAGATAATGGAATAGCGTGCGAGTCGGATCACAAAAAGGCTGAGGTTTTCACGAGCTATTTCGAGTCGTTTTATAAGGAAACATCCGTGGCACATCCTCCGCCTCCCACCAGTCCTATACACCATATCGATTGGATAGACACAAATTGCGAAAATGTTTATCGTACACTAAATGCCCTTCCCTTACGCTGTTCAGTTTCTCCCGACAGTCTTCCATACATCTTTCTTAAAAAAGCTGCCATAGGACTTGCCCCTGCTTTAACTTGCCTATTCAATCGCATTCTTCTTAAAGGGGAAGTGCCTTCCATTTGGCGTGTAGGATTGGTAAGGCCTATTTATAAAAAGGGCAACCGTAATGATTTCAGGAATTACAGGCCAGTCTGCCTCACCTCGCCTATCAGTAAGGTGATGGAAAGGATGGTCTGTGGTCAACTGCGAGATTTTGTAATTTCCAATAATCTTATAAACCCATGTCAGCATGGTTTCCTTCCAAAAAAATCTACTTCTTCAGCTCTGCTTTCATCAATAGCGCTGTGGCACCATGCTTTAGACAATAAGAAAACGATTTTCGTTGGCTACATAGATTTTTGTAAAGCATTTGATTCAGTGTTCCTGCCACACTTGTTCTCAAAACTGAAACTCTTTGGAATTTCCGGTTGCCTTCTGAAGTTTATTATGTCTTTTCTTACAGGCGGGCAGCAGATAGTGCTCATAAATGGCAGCAAGTCGCGCATGTACAGGACGGAGAGTGGGGTGCCACAAGGCACATGTCTTGGTCCTCTACTGTTCGTTTTGTACATTAATGACTTGCCTTACATTCTGCCTACTGAAGTACACTGCTCTATGTATGCTGATGATGTGAAGCTTTTTTGCAGTGATCGTCCTGACGCACTTCAAAGCGCCTTTGATGCCATCTCGTCATGGGGTAACGAGAACGAGCTGGACATTGCTTTGGAAAAAACCAATATTATGCGTATAAGTTGGACAGTACCTACATATTTTCAGTTTTCAATTAATGGTAAGGAGGTTAAAGAGGCAGAGCTTGTTTGCGATCTTGGAGTAACGTACTCACATTCCCTATCTTTTGACAATTACATAAATAAGATAGTGCATTTGGCTAACTCTAGAGCAAACTTCATTCTACGAGCGTTTTCGACAAGAAAAGTCAAAGTTCTCTTTCAGTTGTTTGCAACTTATGTTCGCCCAATATTGGAATACTGTCCTATGGTATGGAGTCCTTCCTCCCGTGCTATGGTTGAGAGTATTGAAAATGTTCAAGCTAAATTCACGAAAAAATTTTTGCTCGGGAAGGGGTCTTTTTCATGTCGTACAAGGATAGGCTGTCGTATTTGGGCGAAGACACGTTAGAAATGAGAAGAAAGTTGTCGGACTATGAATTTGTTTACAAAATGTCGTGTGGACTGGTTAACTTAGATTTTGACCTGCTGTTTACCAGATCGGCTACTATTGGGCGCACGCGTGGGCATGATTGTAGAATTTTGAGGGAGAAAACAAGGACGGAGGAGTTTCGAAACTCATTCACACAGAGGGTAATTTTGCTATGGAATGGCTTACGACTGTCTGTGGTTAATTCAGGTTCTGCTTCTTCTTTTCGTGAGAAGGTCAAGAATAACATGATAAGTCAGGGCTGGTTTTAAATTATTTCAGGTTCCGCTTCTCGGATGTCTTCCTCGAGTTCTTGTTAGTTTTGTCGTTTTGCTTTCTTGTTTCTAAAATTGATACATTTTTCATTTTGACACTGTCTGTTACTAACATTTTGCCTTCGTTGTTGTTCGTTTTTTTTATGCCCCCTTTCTTCGTCTGCTCCCCTCACATTCACATGGATTTCAGAGCAGTCAACCAGCGAGCTACTGTGAAGTACAGCGGGGTTTGGCGGACCTACTAAGCTGGTATCCGGAGTTCTCTACATGCTCTCGAAGGACTTGCAGTGTTGGCGGCCACTGCCCTGCTCCGCTGTTTTTCTTCCAGTACCTTATGCTGTAATGTACTGTCTCCCCTCCCACCCTCCCCCTCTTATCAGTTGTCGGAATTCTTTTGGCTATTTTTTATTCTACGATTTTTAAATGTGTTTTGTCTCCGAAATAAATAAATCAATCAAGATAGTCTGCAGGTGGCTACGATGAGACGCCTGCCTCATTGGCCTTGGGGCGTACGACATCCTTATGCTCGGGCGGTGTCTGCCGGCTTGTTTGCTCGCTTCGTCCAATAGTCAACATGCGCATCATACGTGCGCGATCCCTGTTCCAGACAGCGCAATGCTTCTGGTGCTCAGAGAATTTTTGACGCGGGTAGGTGCGGTTTTTTTTTTCATCCCACTTCTGCATGAGTTCACCGAATATCAGTTGCCAACTAATCATCTCAGCAAGATTGTCTGTGGAAGGAAATATATAATTTTCACATCAAATCGGACACTTTTGAAGCAGTGCCGGCGCTACGGAGCTGAAACAGGATAAAAAAGAATAAAGGGCAGCGTTACTCAATCCCTTTTTTTATGCGCCACGCATTCTACTTCAGCGGGTTGTTGCGAAGGCGATTCGAATGCGTATTTGGTTATACAGTGACTAGCAGTGGCCAGCCGATGAACAATTAGCGTTTTATCCTTTCCAGACAAGTCCGGTAGCAATTCACCTACCCCGAAGGGATGGAAGGTTTGGTTGGCATGGGCGGGAAATCCGAACTAGGAACCTTGTATCGGATGCATGCGACAGTTGCACTTCCTCCGACCGGGCCACACGCGCCCTAGTCAAACTGGGGCCGGATTCATCAACAATTAAACCCGTGGGTATACGTGGTATAAGGGGTAGAGGTAAAATAAGAGTCAGGTAGAAATAAGGTAAGAGTCAGAGACGGAGGCTTGCTTCATCGTGTGTATCTCTACCCCCTATACCAGCAGGTTAGTTGTTGATGAATCCGTCCCTTGGACTTCTAAAAATCAGCCTCTTCCAGATCAAACTAAGCACCACCTACAATACAGAGTGCAAATGCAGCTTTTTATCTTAGGAGAATTTACTATTATCTTCCAGGACAATTTATGGCCCACCTGAACTAACAAAGAGTATACACCATTTTCGCTTTGAACTGAGCACTTTACGCAGTAAAATGGACGTTTTTGGGTCAAAATGGACACCTTATAACAAAGGCAAAAATCTTATGCTTAAATAAATTTGTGTGAAAAAGTCTTATCAATAGACAGCATTTCTCAAAAAGAAATGTGCACACTCTCTAAATCAACATTGCACTTCTATTCCTTTGTCCATAAGTATGTCTTAGGTTCATTCTAAAGAGCACCGACACAAAGAATTGTTCTTGTGAAGAAATTATGCCGTGCACTTATCCGCAGTATTACTGCGTTTATTTGATCGTTAGTGTAAACGCTGTCAACCTGAAGTTAAGCAGCAGAGAATGGTGTTATATTTTTTATTGTGCTGGTTTTTGATAATTCTAAATTGGTGCACACGTAAACAGCAATTGCACTGTCATTGCAGTACATGATGCAGTGAATAGAAAGAGTGCGCGGAGAAATTCTCCTCATAACACGGCAGGAAATTCATTGATAGTTAGCACGTCAGGAAAAAAAAAAGAATCTTCATGTCCAACTGGCACTTTTCAAATCAAACTGGACACTCTTCTAAGTTAGCCTAAGAAAAAAAAAATTGAGAGCTAAGCGTACTCTTCCAAACCAGATCGAGCTTTTCCACATTAAGCTAGAGACCCACCAAAAAGATTAGAATAATTTTTTGTTCAAGAAAATTGTTAGTGTAAATTCACCAACCCAAAAACTAAGCACGTTGTTCAAAATTTCACAAAATTTTTTATTTATAGAGAGAAATAATTTTTCAAAGTTTGTTTCAAAGAGTAGGAAGGCGGCCATTTTTATTGCTAAAAAAGGGATTGCGCCAAAAACGTCGCGATTTTTATTCGATTCATAGTAACATTTCTTTCTGTATGCATAGACACTTGTAAACGATGAAGTAAAAACAACTGTAATGAGCACACATGTCTTCACTTTGATACTTCAAGTAAGCAGCATTTACACTATCAATCAAATATAAATATCTAAATTGCGACGGGCTCTTCGAGTGCATGGCGCGATCTCATCTTTTAATGCGCTATATGATTGCAGTCTTGTTGCACTTTAAAAGAAACTTAATAATTTTCCAAAAAATAAAAGTTTTATTCAATATTTTTAATATTATTTTTAATATTATTTGTGAAGGCAGGTAATCTAAAAAATTGCCAAGAAAGTAGAACAAAATTTTCCTTGACTAAAGTATTATTCTAACCATCATGATAGTTTAACCTCGCTGAAGGTCGCTTCAACTTGGAAGAGTCCGCTTTATTTCAAAACTTGCAGGCTAGCTCAGAAGAGTGTCCAACTGGACGTGAAAAGTGTGAAATTTGATTTAAAAATGCTTTATTTTTGGGGTCTAATGATAGGAATTTTGTGACCATCCAAGAGATCTAGTTCCTATTTCTTAAGACACCCTGCAAAGGTGAACTTTGAATAAATTTCTTCAAAAAAAAAGATTATTTCAACTCCTCCAGGTAAGCGCTATTGTACTACTGAAGCATTAGATACGTCTGACTTGGTTTGCAGAATGTTTACATATTGTTTATATACACTGTATACATTTTCTTTCTCTTTTAGAGAAAAATAATGGTTTTGGGCTTAGATTTCATAGCACCGGACACCCAGAGTTCTTGAGTGTATTACAAGAGAAGATCGCGCCTTGCAGTCGTCCAGTACGTTGCGATTTTCATCTGATTGATAACAGAATTTCTGCATACGCACTAGTCATCGGTTCTACTTTAAAAACTGAGGAAAACCAGCATGCCTCCACTGCTTACGAGAAACAGCATTTACACATTCGAGTAAACAGAGTGACACGCTGGAGAAGTGCATGGCGCGATCTCTTCCTCTCTCAAATCCCTGCTTTTCTGCGCCTTAAGCTAATCTCACAACTCATTATTTTTTCCAGGAAAAATAAAAAGTTGACTAAATTTCATGCACTGTGCCCATTTTTTTTAGACAAGTCAACTATAAATTATCAAAGAAAACCGTAATAAGTTTTTCTAACACAATGAATTGTTTAGACCCCTTTAGAGGTGACCTAGTTTAATCTGAAAGACGCTTGTTTTTACTTCGAAGATGTTTAGTTCGATTTCAAAAGGGTACAGCATGCTTTGAGCAGTGTTCATTTGGACGTAAAAATGGTGCATTCCACTTTCAACAAGATTCTAGTGCATTGATATTTCTTGCTTTAGATAATAATGGCACTACAGAGAGATATACTAGAAGGTAGCACACGTCGATCCTAGTGAGCAGAAGAAGGCTGAGAGCTGAAGTTCAGTCTGGTGTGGCACATGAACAACACTGCCACACGGCCACGCCGAAGGAGATATGGCGCCTGCTACTCCTGCTTCTCATATTCTATTTATTTATTTAAAAAATTAAAATATTCCCTTATGAGCGTTGCCAATGTACGTGTGCTCATCGTGGTCTCCATTGGTGTCGTCTTGCTTTTCATTGGGACTGCTATAACCTCTCCATCCTATTTGCTTACTGACGAGGTTAAAACGACGAAGGACAGACGGCCGCGGTTGTTTACGTCCAGGGTGTTTCCCTCTGCGTGTGAGTAGCGACCGCCTTTGTCAGAGAGCCAGAACCTGTTTCTCTGAGGCTAACCATCTCCCTCCACTGCCTGCATCTGATGAGGTGCTGCTGAACGATGCCTTCCAACGCGAAGAAGTCGAAGACGCACGTAAGTGGTCCACTTGCTCTTCATAGGGTTGTGAAACGAATTCGAGTAATAGGGACATAAGGTCGGTCGGCTTTGCGATGGGTTTCGAACAACTTGTGCGAATTTATGATGTGAACAACTTCATGTATTCGCCCAAGTGTTGGAATGAATAGAAGGCTGTAATTGTATCACGAGCAGGTAGCACAGTCGGATGAGGCGCTGGCGTTGTCTGCATTCCGAATCGAGGTTCTTGGTTCGGGATTCCTGCCCAATTCCAACAGAGTCCTCTATCGTTTCGAGGTCGGTGAGTAGCTTCTAGACACCTCGTGGGAAGGAAAACCCAACTTGTACATTGGCTGGCCACCCCAATTCATTATTTAGGCTAAATGCGCATCTAGGTTGCATTTGACATCGCCGAGAAGTAGAATGCGTGGCGCATGCCAAAAGTGATCGATTAGCTTATCTTTTTCGTTTTGTATCCTTTATTCTGCTAGGTGGATATACAGACCGTTTCCATCTCCACTCTTCCGGGACTCTCCTAACAGCATTTAGTTTCCCTATCTAAAGCAACTTTCTACAAGTAGTTCATCTTTGGATACGTGGTAGCGCAGTCGGACGAGGCGCTGGTTGTCGTCTGCACCCCTAATCGAGGTTCTTGGTTCCGGATTTCAGACCAGTCCAACCGAGTCCTCCATCCTTCCTGGGTCGATGAGTAGCTTCTAAACATCTCGGGGAGCGATAAAACCCAAATTGTTACCGTACATCTCTGAAGACCCCGTCAAAGCATTAATTTGCCCTTCGCCTAACGTTGTATTGTCTAAATTATTTATTCATTTGTTTATTGCACAAGTTGTGCGCCTTAAACAATGAACAGTAGGCTAGACACATAAACATATTTATTTCATGCGCTGTTATTATTTTATTTATTTTAATGATTAGTTATCATTTTATCTATTTATTATTTTATATGCCGTCGGATTTTTCAATCCCTTGATCCTAAATGTGATCCTAAATACGCATTCAGCTGTCTTCACAGAGTCCTGTAGAAGCATAGTGCATGGCGCATACCTTAGAAGGATTGGCTAACGCCGTCCTTTATTCCTTATACTTTCGCACCGTCAGATTCTTACTGCTGTCTGCGGCAATCGCTCGGCTTCTTCCTTCCGTCGAGAGCGTCGAAACGACCTTAGTGTCCTCATAGTAAACAAGCACTTGCCGAGGGTATCTGCCTGATGACGCTGACTCATTCGGCTGCAGACGCTGAAGACGCACTTTCAGCGATACGATCAAGCGACGCTAATTTATTCCCTTTGTGACGTGGGTGGCCCTGGGCCGTGCGCTATGTATAGCCTAGTCGTTGCGGCTGACAAGCGTCTATCGGTGATGTTATTCTCACTGAGAAAGGTATGTCCGCCTCAATTTCCGTAGAATCGCTAGCTCAGGTCGGAACTCTAGTTCTATGCCTCATGTTACAACATATCGTGGAGGAAGGAACATTCTAATGATGATTTTCAAGTTGATAAATGGCTCGGTTGCTCCTCCCGCTTAGGAATTTTATTCATTCTCTTCTTCTAGCACAAGCCGTGGGCGGTGGAACATCCGGCTTCCTAGGCCAAAGATATAAGGATCAGCATTCTTCACTTGCAGAGCTGGCAAGAAATTTTCGAAGTTGCAAAAAAAAAACACACACACAATATCAAACTGACTGTATGGGTACAAAATGCCTGTCGACTGATATCTTCACTGCGGGTCTCCGAAGTTTATCGCTCTCTATTCTTCACCGTGTTGTTTTTTCATACTTATTTCCTCTGACGCTTTATCGAGAAAAGATTAGACTGGAGAAAAAGTGTTTGGTTAAGCGAAAAGTCAACCACCTTCAGTTTTCGAAAAGCCGAAAAAACTGTGGAAAAAATTCATTCATTTATTTATTCAATGCGCTACATAAGATAGAAATCAGAGAAGAAACACAATCACTCAACATAGCCTACTAATGACATATAAGTCGACGCCTAGCTTTGCGACGAACAGTAGGAAAGTAAGGAAAGATTAAATCTACTGCACTTTTCAAAAATATGAATAAAGACCATGATCAACAAACAAATGAGTTAGACTCGTTTTGTAGTGGTGTAGTTGATTTTCACGCAGCTCCCTTCAGTTGCTGAGAATACAATATTGATAAAATTCTGACATCCCGCTCAGAATTTTGAAAACCACTCACAGGCATCTACGGCTTCTCGACGGGATTCCAGAGAATGTAATCTATGGTCACGGTTTCCGTAGGACGAGTGAGGCAAGCTCAAAATATTCCCTTTAGACTCCGTTCCCTTCTTCGAGTTCCAGATTTCGAAAAGCGGTTGGCAATAGACTTTTGGCGTTAAATTTTTGCACAAAAGTTGAACTGTGCCTGGTGATGAGCAAAAGTCTTTCGAAGAAGGAACGGGAAACAAGGTGATAACCCTACTGAGAAAAGAACAGCCAGAAATTCCATTCAGATCATCTGTGCCATTGTGCCATATCTTAACGGAAAATGCTGCTGAATCGTTAAAATACTTACATTCTTAGAATTTCAATGGATTTCTTTTTCGCACTGAACTTTATACCTCGTTTAGGTTCACTAATAAGGACTAAAAGTTCTAAGCTTACTGCTATTAATTGCTTTGTATTTCCTTGTTGACAGAGGTGACCAACTATGCCAGACTTCCTTTCATTCATAGGTCTTCCTCTAACCTTGACTGCTTCATTCTGCGACCTGGAATTGCATCAGGCTGTGTTATCTACACGATCAGCAAACCTAACGACATTCCAACATCGTCGCGGGGCAATAAAGAAAACCTGAAGTCGTGCAAATGAAGATCGTTCGCTAATTTTCCGCTTGAGAGGAAGGGCAACATTACCGTTGGCAAAGGTGAAAGTTGTAACGTTAGCCCTTTCGAGCCCCTTAGGATGTTCAAGAATGGTCTTTACTTGAAGGGATGCAGTATGGTTCGTGTACCGGCATGACCGGCAGTGTTCCTCCTTCATGTCCACCATAAGGGCTGACTGAATCCCTATGGGGGTCGGATGCTGCTATTCGAAGTCCATTCCTCTTGGCGTCTCGCCGTCAGCGTGACTCTTCCAGTCTCCGGCGCTTCTAGCCCTTTTCAGCAAATTGTTGTCCTCAAAAATAGTCAGTAGTTACAATTCTGACCTACAGTGGCAACAAAATACAGGGTATCACAAAAATCTATACACTGTTTGAAAGGTGATAACTTTGCTCACAGTAAAGGTACTAAAGAAGTTAAGGGAAAGCTAAGCTTAAGAAAATGGAATTTTTTGGCATATATGTGTTATGGACAGCGCCATGGATTCGCCTGAAATTTTGCCGCATTTCGATTAATTGCGTTTCGTTTGAATACTTGTTGTAGTTTCTTCACAAACTGAACCGTATCGATTGATTTGAGCTTTTCTAAAGGTTCGAAGCTTAAGATCACAATTTGGCTTGCAAAACATGCAGAGAATGTCAAAAAATGCGGCTACTATTCGAAAGGCTCTAACATTGCTGTTAATGAAGCCTTTGAGGATGTTTCGGACTTATATGGAAGCACTGGCTGACGAGATTTCTGTGGCATGTAAATGGACAAGATTGCGCCATGCTACTGCCTGAAACCTTGCATTTCAGACTCGGTTGTTAGTGCATTGGCTGAATGCTTGTTACGATCTTGTTGCTAATTGGCCAGATTAACCTGCGCTGTGCTTCCCTAACCGTTTTGAACTTGAAAATTACGAGAAAGACAAGTGAAGTGCGAGTTTAGTTTCGAGTTTCATTAGCAGCGATGTTACATCCTTTTAAATAGTACCCTCATTTTTTAGGATACCCTACATCTTTCGCAATCCATAATGTGTTTGTAAGTTTTAGTTTTCAAAAGGAGTAGAGATCAATCGAAACGGTCATCTTCTGAAGAAATTATAACATGTATTCAAGCGAAACACAATCAATTGAATGTAAAATGCAAGGCTTCAGATTAGTGCATGACGCATCCTATACCGCTCTTATGATAGAAAACTCCTATTTTTTGAGCATTGATATGAACCTTTAGCTTTTCTATTAGCTTTATTGTGAACAAAGTTATCACCTTTGAAATAGTGTATACATTTTTTGAGACACCCTGTATTTACGGACATTTACCTCTGCGGTGATTTCGATAGTAACTTTGGAACCAAGCAGTCCAGAGAAAATTGGAGTAGGTTTTCAGAATCCACTGGAAATTCTCTACAACCCACAACTAAATGTTCTCGGCAAAGCTAAATTTACAGAGAAATTCGAGTGAAGGAAAAATAGTCATGAGGTAATGTATGGGAAACACCTCCTGAAAATCTCCCCCCCATATATCACATAATATCACAATAGATCATCAGAACATACTACTGATTAACTAATTCTGAACGAACTGATCAATACTTGGTTGGATAGCTTTTGTTCTTAATCACAGCCAGACATTGGTTCCGTACTGAGTCGACCAACTTCATGCACCACTCCACTGGGATAGCACTCCAGTGGAGAAAACTCAATGCGGCTTATCACTCACCATATCGTTTGACAAGCCGCGCTATCAGGGATTTCGGCTGTAATTTTCTCTGTTAAATTGCTGTAACTCGTTGATGAATCCGGTCCCAGATTACATGGAGATGGAGGCGGACTTATCCAGTCTGGTCGTATCGAATGAGCGTGCCGCCTAGAGGCGTACGCAGTAGATTCCCGACTGTCTGCGACATTTTTGGGCGGTTTACTGATGGGCTGCGATAGGCTGACACATCCCCACCTCACTGTGTAGGCCACATTATCGAATAGCACCCAAATTTTTAGGTTGATTCGCTTCAAGATCAGAAGCCTCTCTCTAGTTCGTGCAGATAGCCTCAGGACGAATTCACTATTTGAATTTTGGTTTTCATCCCAGTTTTCAATAAACTAACTGTCGATATGTAGAAACTGGTACGTCGTTTGGTGCCCCTCATTTTCGGCCTTTCATAGGTTTGGCATGGTTCTGCTCAATTATAATGTGTTATTGCGAACTCTCCTTCTTCCGTTTCTGAATTTTTCCCCAGTCCATTAATCATACCAGAGGAGCCGTTCTGTTCGTGAGAACACCCAAAATGCAGGCACCTGCAAATTGCAGCGAGTGTCCAGTGTAGAAGTGCACATCGGCGCTGATTGATGAGGAAGCGGTGCAAGACCTGCCTTCCTGTGTTTGTCCTTTGAAACGAATCAAATCTCAGGCTTCACACTCTCTGCCTTTAGACCCCGACATGGATTTTTTATGGCTGATTTCATTTCGCTGATTTTTCGAAGGAAGAGCTTTTGTGTAGTTGATTTGCTCATTATTGGATCCTTTTCAATCCTGTCTATTCTTCAAACTTCTTCCAGCGGAAGCTCCAGACTCACGCGTGCCTAAGTATGCGTCCATTAAATAATAAAAAAAAAACAAAATAATAAATAAATAAATAGGTCATGGATGGGATCTGCAGGTGTATCTATCTGCTTTCAAAACAAACTAAGAATACATATAATGAAATAAGCTGCTCCAATCGCAAAAAGCCAACGCCAGTAATTTTTGGACCACTCACTGCGAAAATGTTCTGAATGACGTCTCGGTAAGCCTGTAAACACCTTGTGTAGACCTCGAAGAGGCGAATCGAATAGTGTCAACCTTTATTCACAAAACTTTGAGCTGACGGAGTTGTCACCATGCCAAACTCTGAATCCGATCGGAAATCAGCGGATAAATGGGTGGTTCGGATACGGGATGATTCGGACCGGAATGTTCGAATCGGATATCCAAAAACGATTTATTCGGAAACATTGTATAGAGCATGCAGCGGTTTTCGACGGATTACTCCATCGCAACGAGTGGAATTGTATGTACTATTAGGGGGGGGGCAAAAGTAATGAGACACCCCATGCCGTGTCCATATATCTCGTGGCTGGAGTCTGGTTTCGTGCTTATCGTATTTGTATGTTTGTATGCTACTTACTGAAGCCCATCTGAGAAGTTACCACTTCCGCCCTTTCCAGAAGCAAGCCAAAACCCCAGTCTGTCTCATGCCGAAACCCCGGTCTGACGAGTCGACCTGTGTTGCGCAAATATCGCCCAATTCCCAACCCCGAGCAGCTTGGGCTCAATAGTCACGCAAGATGAGAAGTACGTCTTCTACCTTAACCCTGCCAAGCAGCGAGTCTGGGTGAGGCCTGGTGACCTGTTACCGACCCTCGTTCGGCGAAATGTTCACAGCGAGAAGCACCTTTGGAGCTTTTGGGTCTGCGCCCATGGATCGGTTTACCGGAATCTTTTTCCCAAGAGCACTACGATGAACTACATCGTAGTCCGCCATGGTGAACAAAATAGAAGAGATGGACCTGCGACTCGAACTTTTTCAGTCGCAGCGCGTCAAGAAGGTCCTCCTCTTCGACAACACCGCACCCCATCGGGAACAAGTGACCACGGATAAGCTTGCTCAGCTGGGCTACGTTCACATGCCTCACCCACCGCATTCGCCGGACTCCATGCGACTACCACTACTTCTTGAGCCTACAGGACTTCCTGGTCGGAAGGGACACAAGAACCCAAGCAATCATTGACAACCATATCGAGCAGTTGATCAACACCAGGCCCAAGCAGTTCTGGAAGGATTGGATCAGGAAGTTGGCTGAGCGATGGCAGCAAGGTCATTGCCCTTAATGGCAAATACATTCCTCAGCATCGTTGAGTTGTAATTGAGTTATAAAGAGATAAAGATTTTTTCAATTTGTCTCATTACTTTTGGCCCTCCCCCCGTATTATAACTCCGTGACCAGCCATCTGAGGTCAGATGACGAACCCCTTCTTACCAGGATAGTCAGGACGTATTATAATTCATCTGGTTTCGATGGCGTGGGAGCGTAGCGTATCCCCTGGCTTTGTTCTTTGCCTACACCAGTTGCTCCTGCTTATACGCACCTATGAATCTGCTGAGATATTGTATTTTTGCCCAACTTGCTGCAACGGGCACGGGTAGGCAAACAAAGCGCCGATTGCAGCAACAGCTATTGGATGTTCGCTTCACGAACCTGCTTCTCCTCTCCTTTAGCTTTGGATTTTCGCTGAAATTCTGAGATGTAAGCTAACCCGATGGGGCAGAAGTATCATCTTTTGACCGTTATCTATTCGTAATGTCCTGGTTTGGGTAAGGCTGCATGGGCTATATGGGCATTCTAAGTGGCCCTTACGATGTGAGATAGAAGTGCTATGCTCCACAAAGAGGTAGATGAACGCCAATTTTTTCTAACATAAATTCTTGTTCTATCTTCGCGCCCTTGAAGGCAAGAAGCCAAGCACTTTCCCACGGAAGAGCCGCTGGGAAAATAGTTCGGCAGCGGCGGCGGTGGCTCGCAGACAAAGGTGAAAAGCCTCTTGTTACAGCATGATGTCTAGCGGCACACGCTGCGCCCGAATCGCCGAATCTGCGATCTCATCGGCAGCGCCTCATTCACTGCCGCCACTCGTCGTCGACCTGCCTGCGAAGAATACCTCGTGGCGCATTTCCGTCGTGTTGTGTTCCTGTCCGTTCTGCTCCAGATACCTTCTTGTGCACTTGTATCTGGGTTTGTCCGAAATCACTGTGAAAGCAAAGGAATGGTGAACAGTCAACCATAGAGCAGCGATGGGCTGAGGCGGAAAAGTCATTCGGCAATCAGGGGTCGGATTCATCAACGACTTACTTTCAAGATGTCGAATAACTGGGTCATTGCTCCTCGTCAGTAGTTTCATTCTGTGAGCCTAGTTTCAGGTTTAGCGTCTGTGGTGTACTTCGTCAACCTGGGGTCGGATTTGACTTACATGACTTTAACAGAGAATTCACAGCGGAAAACCCAGATAGCGCGGCTTATCACTCACCATATCGCTTGATATCGCGCTATCAGAGATTTCGGCTATAATTTTGTTGGTTAAATTGCTGTAATTCGTTGATGAATCCGACCCCAGGAGGTGCCATGTATTTATTAGCTCCATGTATATAGTAGATAGGTCTGTAGTCCCTCCCCTTGGGTATTTTCTCTGAACAGTGAAGAAAGATCAGTGTTTCTTTCTAACCAGGGAAAGGCTTAGGCGCAGGTCTGAACGGGGGAAATGGATAGTACTGTGAGAATCTCCACCCTTTATGTAGTAGAGAAACATGCTTCGTTTTTGCTGAGACCTTGAACCCAATGGTCCTCGAAGTTGGGTACAGAGTTGCACCGTCAGCGCGTACCCACGTGCATAAGTGCGCGCGCTGATGTATGATGGTACGTGGCGAAAGGCTCCGATGCAAGCGAAACGGTGGCTCAGCAGGGTGGGACGCTGCTTCACAGGTGATAGGCTAGGTGTTCGACTCCCGTGCTATGCGCTATTCTTGCATTTTTTTCATGATCGCTGCCTTCTTTACCAATTTACTTCCTACACATCTCCTACACATTTATTTCAACCCAAATTGTCAAAAAGGGTCGGATTAGTGATCAGCACCCCAAATAACCCCCCCCCCCCCCTCCACCTCGCCCTCCGGAGAAGTTTGGGCAAAAATATTTTTCAACCTCTCCTTAAATAAGAAACCAGCAAAACATTACACCGACTCGAGTTGAGTTCTTTTTCTTGTCGGAGGAATTCTCTGGAGTATTTCTTACACACTAATGCAATTATGAGAAATCATCTGGAGAACGGTGACTCGTGCCCAGTTCTGAGTCAGACCACACTTTATGGGTTGACGTTACTATAAAAACAAACCTTTTCACAGACACGCGGAGCAACATCTGGAATAAAATTAGTCGTCATCGTCGTTCATCACAGAGTTTTGTTCTGTCTTATGCATTTCTGACACTCTATTTATGCAGTCCATAGGTTTTATTTGCTTTGTTAGTACTTAAGTTGGGTTGGTAGAATAAATAAATGAAGCATTTCCAGCTAAAGCTGGACACTTTTTTTTGCAAACAAGTGAACTTTTCCGAAGTCAAAATCAAAATCAAAATGTCAAAATCAGACATCTTTTGAGGAACTCAAAATAACGTTTTAATTTCTCCAAAAATTACTACAAACGCATATGTTTTCGCTTTCAGTAGAAATAGTTTTACGTTGTACAAATTGACACAGAATTCTTACTCTAAGAATTCTTTTTATATGAGCGCGCCGTAGCAGAGTCGGAGAAAGACCCGGCTGCCACCTGAACCTCGATTCGAGATTCGTGGCTAGATTCCCACCATGCCATCCTGTCATTTCATCCCTCCGGGGTCGGTGAATTGGGGTCAGAATTGTATGGAAAGAAATAACACTGACTTATCCATCGGCTGGGCACCGAAGATCACTGTATTAGCCAACTACTCGCTTAATTTGTATTCATAAAACCTCGTACAAGAAGAATGCAAGGTGCACCACAAATGGGGGTTGCTTAGGGTCAACGTTTGTCATTTATGGTGATATATTGTATTTATCCTTATCATTTTTATTTTACAGGGTTTAGTCTAAGGTGTTTTGGAATAAAGCTTCTGGCCTGTCATATGGAAAAGTTGCGCCATGCACTCGGTAGTACGTCAGCGATCAATTGACTGATAGGACAGGTGCTGTCTACGTACCTATACCTTTTTCATTACAATTTGTGCGATCTCTTTATATTGCACAATTGATGTTTAGCCTTTCCGTAGTTCAAAAAGAGACTATAACATTCTTGTACTTAAAGAAATGAAATATTATGCCAAGCGTACATTGAAATAATTATTTTTTGAGACGCACTGCATGTGTGAGTTTTAAATTGCCTTCGAAAAATTGAGGATTGTCTTCCCTTTATTGTAGATAGAAAGTCGCCCACTTTGCCTTGAAAAGTGTTCAGTTTGATGTGAAAGGTGAAGGGGGAGGGGTGAACGTTTGATGTACACTTCAGAACATAATCGGTGTGGAGAAATAAA
Source organism: Heligmosomoides polygyrus bakeri (assembly GCA_947359475.1). Lineage (NCBI taxonomy): Eukaryota > Metazoa > Nematoda > Chromadorea > Rhabditida > Heligmosomidae > Heligmosomoides > Heligmosomoides polygyrus. Next base: position 95,945,029 of record OX375866.1, read on the forward strand.
TAAATAAATAAATAAATAAATAGATAAATAATTAAATAAAAAATAAATAAATAAAAAATAAAAATAAAAATAAATAAAAATAAAATAAAATAATAAAATAAAAATAAATGAATAAATAAATAAATAAGCAGGGCTGGTTGAGCTTTAGGCGTATATTATTTCAACACGAAAAACTAGGAACTTGTGCGACTAATTCCACTGTGGAATGTCAAAGATGCAGGTGGAGGGAAACCCTTCACCACCAGCTGGGCGGCGGCTCTGCCAGCCAGCTGCTGGCGGGTGCACTTCGATCGCGAGACCCTCTGGCCTCGGTGCTCATTCGATTTTTATCTGCGTCCGGCCGCTTAAAAAAGGCATGTTGCACGATGATATGCATAGTGCTTCATTTCGGATCAATACCTATCTTCCGCTCCGCATCAGCTTGATTTTCTGAATGAGAATGACGGGTCGAGGGAGAGCCCCACTCAACGGGATATCCGGTTTTTTCGCTATCGATTGAGTAAATCTGAGGTTGTCGCAGGGCGACTAGTGGAATAGCCGGAGAAAAAAGCAGCAGAATCTCTCACAGAAGTAGTGCGCGGTACAGAGCTCAAACGGTTTGAGTAGAGCTGACTTGGTCCTCTTCCTTAATGTAGGAAACTGCGGAGTGATTTTATCGTGTGCGATCTAGTGCTATTAGCAGGAACCTGTAATGCCTCGACGATCAGCAGAATAGTTCTTCATGTCCAAGAGCGACTAGTCATCGTCGTGCGTTACGGTATGAAGCAGGAACAAGACCGGCTTTCTTCGCCGTAGGCAGCACCGCAAAAATGCGAAGCGACTTCTTTAGATAACGTGATACTCGCAGAGGTTTTTGTGGCCAGAACACATTTTGTGGGCAAAGTTCTATAGGGCTTGTGGTTACGTTTGTCCTTAACTTCTCCCTCATAACGAAATTTTCTTGTAGCGTTGTCTTCGTCTCCGAGGCGTTTGTTCCAACTCGACTTCTTTCAGTGTGCACTGCTTTATTTTTAATTCCCTTCACTAAAATTTTACAAGACAATGTAAATCTAAGCAAAAAGCACAAGACATACTTCTACCTATGATATAAGAAAAAAAAAGAAAACTAGAAAACTCTCATGATACTGCGCTGATAATGCTATCAATAGCGCCTTTCCACTCCCTACTCCAAATTGATTTCCAACGTCGTGTCATACCTTCCATTCCTCTTTGCTACACTGAATTGCTACCAGACTTGTCTGAGATGAATGAACCTTTGTCTCCTCCAAGCGCTGGCCTGCTTAATGACCAAGTAGGCATTCAAATCACATGTCCAATATCCCATAGAAGTAGAATGCCTGGCGCATTCAAGGAAGTATTAACCTTGATTGCGCTCCCATCCTTCTGTCACCACTATAAAAATTTCACTGGGCACATTTTTTCTGTGTGCCGCGGAGGAGCAAAAATCCTGCTCCATGGGAGGATCGAACTCGCGACCTCGGCATTTCTTGTCTTTATAAGCACCACGCGCTAACCAGCTGCGCCAATGGAGCACGTGCCGCACGCCGTTTTGTTGAACTGCCATAGTTGTGCAGTACAGGACAGGAAGGAAAACATCAATTAAAAAGGATAAAGGACGGCGTTAGTCAATCCCTTCTGGGATGCGCCGGCGCATTCTACTTCTACGGGATGTCGTGGAAGCAAGATGAATGCGCATTTGGCCACACGATGATTTGCGATAGCCAGACGATGAACAAGTCAGCGCTCTATCGTTCTCAGATAGGTACCAACCATCACACGCCCAGCATCACCGGCAGCGCGACAGGAGGTACACCCGCCCCCTACCGAGGGGCGTGGCGTCAGAGGTACAGCCGCTGTTCTGAGGACCGGAAACTTTTCTTTTACGTGTCAAAGGCAGCCGTTAGGCTCTCCGGGAAGCCCAGGGGGTTGGGGGTGGGTGAGCAAGGGGGATGAGAGAAAGATCGCACGCCCCTCAGCAGGGGGCGGGTGTACCTCCTGACCGTCCCCCGGCATCACCGACCCCAGAGGGATGGAACGCTTGGTTGGCCTTGGCGGAAATCCGAACCAAGAATATTTGGTGCACGCGACAGCCGGCACCTCCTCCGACTGCACTACATGCGCCCCGTCATTTATAATGAAAAATATAATATATTTAATATTTATTCACTTATTTATACTATTACATAAATTTATAATATTTTCACTACCTGATAAAGCTTGTCCAAGAATAACATTATTAAAAAGTTATTCTCTGACTTGGCGCTCGGAAACGCAGTCGGAGGAGGTGCCGGCTGTCGCGAGCATCCGATTTCAGTTTGGATTTCCTGCCCAGGTTAACCAGACTTTCCATCCCTCCGGAATCAATGAATTGATATTAGACTTGCTTGGGAAGGATTAAATAAATCAGCTGGCCGCTGCAAGTCCTTCTAAAGGTCGTATACGCATTTAAATTGCCTCCCCAACTTCCCGTACAAACAGAATGCGCGGTGCATCCTAAAAATGAACGATTAACGCCATCTTTTCTCATTTAACCCTATCCTTATTCTTTGGCTAGTACACAATGATTGCAAAGGGTTGGTAGGATGACCGTACTTCGCATTTGCTGGTAAGAGGTTGAATCGTATTCCTGGAAACGGTGCCCCTCTCCGGTGGTGAAAGGCTACCGTTACAGGGGCGAACCTCAGCACGAATAGCGAAACAAGGACCTGCTCTGGCAGTCCCAAAAGTCAAGTGTACGAACTGAATAAACAAATAATGTCCATCGAAGGCTCCGGTGCAGCAGGTTACAGAAACTGAACGCATTACGTATTTTTGACCGACCGGATCTTCCCAGTTCCTCTGCGTTTAGTAGCTGCTTAAGGGATTTCAGTCCAGGGGCCAGGGGCTGGATTCATTAATGACTTACAGCAATTTAACAGAGAAATTACAACCGAAATCCATGATAACGCGACGAGAGGTTTTACTATATCGCATAATAAGCCGTGCTATCAGGGATTTCGGCTGTATTTTCTCCCTTAAATTGCTGTAAGTCGTTGATGAATCCGGCCCCAGATCGGAGTTGTTCAACATAAGACATGATATCAATATGTACTGCAATTGGTAAAGTATAGTATTTTGCAGCGATTCAGAAGCCTAGGTACAAGGAGACTGTAGTAATGAACAAACGTATAAAGAGACTGAAAGTAAAATGTCAAATAAATCGAATAGAAATTTACGAAATTTGAATATAAAATTAGAATGCATGTCTGACCTATTCAATGAATTGAAAATTTTTCAACAAAGGCGGGATTACTCAAAGCGCTGGAATGACCTAAGGCATTGAAGTTCTCCTCAGAAATGAATCATCCTTTCCATAAGAGAGTGCTGCTCTTGGGCCGTTCAGTTTCGAATCTCGGTATGTTCGCGCTCACTCCGTCCGGGAAGTTTTTTCGCTGTCGTTCTGCGCAGCTGACCGTGTTGATGCCGATGAGTCTCACTCTCAGGGCCATCGAATTGATTCCCTTCAGTCTCCTGTCCTGATTCTGAGGGTACCTTGATTGCTGTATTTTCTTTCTGGTCCTTCCAGTCACTGCAAAACTAATGCAACCATGTTGAACTATCATTGCTATCACTATTACTATTATTATGTGTTGGTGGATCTACAGCAAGGATTGAAGCGGCGCTAATTTATGGTTTGTACCATTTTCACGTCGAAGTGGACACTTTTAAAACCAAATTGGACACTTTTCACGTCAAATTGGACACTCTTCTCAGCTGCCCCATGAACTTTGAAATCAAACTGAACGTCTTCCAAATCGAAACAAGCTTCTTACAGGTTAAACTGCAGACTCTACAAGATGGTAAAAGTAATTTTCTATCAAGGAAAGTTTAGAAAACTTTTTTTTGAATTTTTTAACTTCAGCTGCCCGAATGAGTGTAAAAATTGAATACAACTTCTATTTTTTGAGAAAAATAATAAATAAACTTTTGTTTTAAAGCGCAGCAAAGCAGCAACTATGTAATGTATTAAAAGCCTGGATAGCGGCATGCACTCGGAAAGCAAGCCGCAATGTTTATCTGATTGATATTGCAAGTCCTGCTTATATGCAGCGAGAAAGCCAGGATATGTGTGTTTTTTTACAGCTGTTTATGTTGCACCGTTTGGAAAAGTAAAACGGCATGCAAGCAGAAATTTTGCTATCAATCGAATAAAAATCGCGAACTTCCGGACGAGGGCATGGCGCAATCTCTGTTTTGGTACTAAAAATGGCCGCCTTTCTATTATTTAAGACAAACTTTAAATCATTGTTTTTCCTGAAAAATAAAATTTTTATAAATTTTTAAAATATGTGATCTCTTATTGGGAAGCAAATTAAAACTTCAGAGAAAGCTATGCTAAAATTTTCCTTGAACAAAAAATACTCCAACATTTTGGAGAGTCTCTATCTTAATGTAGAAGAAGTTCATTTCAAATTGGAAGAGTTGCTTTGATCGGAAAGTCTTAGTTTAGCTTAGAAGAGTGTCCAATTTGACGTGAAAAGTGTCCTATTCGACGTGAAAATGGAATTAGGTTGCCCCATAAGTCTTCGCCGTTTTTTTCAACGATTCACTGCAGATTTCGCCGGCAGTCCGCTGCATAGCGCTGCATAGCTTTCGAAAGAGAATGATTTGTTCTATCAGCAAATATATTGCATTTCTTTCTTCATCATGAATTTTATCAATTTTTAAGTCGTTGAAGTGAAAAGTGAAAAAGTGAAAAGGTAGCCATTTGCGCACTTGTTCTCTCCGCTTAGGTTTGTAATTTTTTTCGCAGTTTTTTTGAGCATTTGGGAGACAATGTTTTGTACTACAAGAATATGTATTAGTGCTATTTGCTCATTTGTCCTTTATTGATTTTTAGGTCATCAAATTGGGACGTCCGAAGGAGGATGGTTATTTTTGCCGACAGCTCCTGCTCTGTGGTTGGACTTTTTGGGTTGATGTTATATGTCATTCGAAAGAGAATGTCTTGCTCTATAAGAATGTGTGTCGCTTTTGTTGATTTCTATTGAATATCAACAAAATGCCAAAAAGAGAAAAATCGTCTTCACCAACAACTCCTTCTCCTTCTTCAGTTGTTGGTATTCGACAGAAATCAGCGTGAGCCAATAAACGCGACACAGATTCTTACTGAGCAAGACATCCTCTCCCAAACGACATATAACACCATGCAAAAAAGTCCAACCACAGAACCGGAGTTTTGGTAAAAATTCGGACGGAAAAGTCAGAATTCCCAATTCGATGACTTGAAAATCAATAAAGGACAAATGAGCAAATAGAACTAACACATATTCTTGTAGTACAGAGCATTGTCTCCCAAACGCTATAAAAAACTGTGCAAAAAATTACAAACCTAAGCGGAGAGAACAAGTGCGCAAATGGCTACTTTTTTACTTTTTCACTTTCCACTTCAACGACCTAAAAATTGACAAAATTCACGACGAAAAAAGAAAAGTAATACATGTCTGATAGAGCAAATCATTCTCTTTCGAAAGCTACGCAGCGCTATGCAGGAGACCGCCGGCGAAATCTGCAGTGAATCGTTGAAAAAACGGCGGGGACTTATGGGACAACCTAATATATTTTCTTAGCGGCTCTGATCCGGATCGATCCTAATGGGAGGCCTTTCACCACGGCGGTGAAATTGAAAGTGCACTGTTTTACAGAGAGTACACACTGCTAGAGGATCTTTATATGCAATTCTCTTGCCAGATAGATCACCATTTTTGTGTTTGTTTCGCTCACCTAGAGATGCCCCCTCTGACTAGGATAGATTTCAAGCTAGAAACCCATATTGCAACTGTTCGATGGATTGTCCTGCTATAAAAAGCGGCGATTCTAAATTTTATGGTAAAAAGAGTTAGGTGCCCACGATGGGCGACCACCTGGCCGTGTGTGGCGCTTACTGAATGGCGTTTACTTTCTGATTATCGCTCTACTTTGATGTAAAGTTAGTCATCGATAGTGGGGAATTATTCTTTGTTGACGCACCTCTTTTTCTTCCTCGGAACCCACAAACACCTGTGACACATCGTCAGTAAAACTTAGGGACGGTCACCTATACATATCATCTGTCCTAAATATTATGGAAAAAAGAGGTGCCAGCAGTGCGCCGTCCGGTCATCATTTTCCTCGACAATGCGCCAGAAACGTCTCCATTTTGTCCTTGTCGTGTGCCAGAGTGGTCCATTGAAACCTCTGCGTTCAAGATGCTCTGTAAGGAGCATGAAATCAACCGTTCATGATTTTCATTTTAGCCACGTACCACAATAGAATGGTCTCGTTTCGATATATAGCTGAATTTGTAACTCAGAAACCCTTGCAGGTTCCACTTCAGGACGTTCTAGCGGTGACACGTGTTTTCTATCGCCCAGATTTTCATATCAGCATCTTATCAGAGCTAATTACGGGATGGCTAGCAACCTTTTCTGTCAATTGCTGTTGTTACAAGGAAGAAAAAGTTTTGGCCAAAATTCCTTTTGTTCTTAAAAACTCATGGCTACGAGCTCAACCACCACACAGTCTCCGTTGTTGTGCTGAGCGATTTCGGCGGTTTTCGATTCAATTTGAGTGGAACTACGGCGGCTGAAAGTCGAAACAGTGAACGGCCTCAGTGTCGATTTCCGTCTGGGTGTTGAGCTTCTTGTAAAGGTGATGCGTCAAGACGCTGTAGTAGTCAGAAGAGGCTTGTCAATAGAATGGAATAAGAAATAGCAAAGAACGGCGTTACTTAATCTGCTTTGGAATGCTCCACGCATTCTAATTCTACGGGATGTCGTGGAGTCGATTTGAATGTGTATTTGGCCATACAATGACTTGCAGTGGCCAGCCCATGAAAAAGTCAGCGAATTATCCTTCCTGGGTATGTCCGTTACCAATTCATCGACCCCGCAGGGATGGAAGGCTTGGTTGGCCTGGGAGGAGAATCCGAGCCAGGAACCCGGTATCGGGTGCGCGCGACAGCCGACACCTCCTTCGACTGCACTGCACGCGCCCCGAATTGTTCGCTACAACACCAAATATAAAAGTCATGGTATAGGTCAGATAAAAGGATAAAAGGATAAAGGACGGTGTTAAGCAATCCATTTCCGGGACACGCTACGCATTACACTTCTACGGGATATTGGGAGGGCGATTTGAATGCGTATTTGTCCTATACAATGACTTATTGTCATCAGCCGTTGGAGAAGTCAGTGTTTCATCCACCCCAGATACCATTCCATGATCTGGTACCAATTCATCAACGCTGGAGGGATGGAAGGCTTGGTTGTCCTAGACAAGAAATCCGAACCAAGATTCTGGCATCGGGTGCAGGCGACAGCCGGCGGGCACCTCCTTCGACTGCGCTACACGCGCCCAATAGAATACGAATAGGATAAAAATAAAATGGAATAAAAACAGAAGAAGATTTGGCCTTCCTAGTGGCCAGTACTAGAATTCTGAGCTGCTATTGTAAAAGAACGATTTAGAAGCAGTTTTAATTTTTGTTGTCTGTTCGTTATCCGGTTTCCGGTTTTCGGCCATTTTTGAGCAAAATTGACCATTATTTTTCATCCAAGTTTCTAAAGTTAATTATACACTCATCGCTGTTGCTCTATTAGGGTAATTCATCGCTATAGTCTTTGCACGGCATTTTATGTTATTGCTCATGATCCACTCTCTGTAGAACTTGTAGTTTTTTTGAGAAAATGCTCGATTTTTTCACTAATGAAGAAAACCAGACGTTCCCGGCACTAAATGTTTGAGTTTAACCACAAGTGTTCTCCTTATGCAAGGTTTAGGTTCAGTAGGATGGTTTTTAATGCATCAGATCCAGGGCTAGTTATAGAAGTATCACTTGTGGTTTGATTCTTCCTAGTCCTCTGAACGATGACCTATTCTGAACAAGACTTACTATTTTAGGGTTCTATATCTCCATTTCATAGTATCTGATGCTGAGTTTTTAGACGATTCTTTTTAAAATAGCACACCGATTCTGATTTAGTTTTGTCCTAACCTTTCCATGATCTAAAGGCCTGGGGCATATAAACCGAGATTTTAGGGTCTTACGCATAGGGATTGAACTCGCTAATTTTTTTTCGAGAGATTTTACCCGTTTATATCGTTTTTAAGATAACATATTATACTCTGCGGGTACCAAAAAGTCTTGCCAAGGCTTGTAGTAAACTACCTAAAAAAGGCTTAAACAAAGGCTTTAACACTGAAGGCACCAAATCAGCGGAAACTATTGGTCCGACCTAGTACCAAAATGATGCCGCCTATTATATATTAAATTTTCTTTATATAGTTTTACTAAAGTCTTTCCTTGCCTACGAATTGGGAAATTTTTGACGGTTACAGACATTTAGGACTCTGCGTTTGAAACATTTTCATAACAATTCCTGTTATTCTATCACCTCATGCGTAATTTTTGGGTCTCAAACCTGCCTCTTAACTTGCCTCGACCGCGGTCTCCATGCTGTACGTTTCCTAGGATAGTATCGTTTTAGGTTAAGAATCAGGAGTAGTGAGTGATAGATGCCGTTCTTGACGTCAATCAATGAGGTTAGACCAGATAGTTTCCCGCAAAGGAGGCTTTTCAAGGACTGAGTTGTTGTTTTCAGAAGATGCCCTTCCTGGGGAAGCTGCTTGACAAGACGCGCAAACGGAAGCACAAGCCCCCATCAGCTGAAGAAGCCATCAACAACTTACGGGACATAGAAGCATTGCTGGTGAAAAAGCAGGAGTACTACGAGGACAAGATCACCTCGGTAGGTCTTTTCTTGGACATGTCTGATGTTCGTTTGTTACTGTTTGTTTTCATTTGCGGTTACGTACTGGCACCGCATAAGATCGTTTTTATGTATTCCGATTCTTGGGCATTGTAGCGGAAATTATTTGAATTTTTTGGTGCAATCGGAAAAGTCTGCCTGGGATGAGCAATGAGAGGAGACAAGGAAGGCATCAGCCAATCACAGGTCGCGGTCGATGTTGGAGAAGGCATGTGACTGACTAGTGCCTGGCTTGCTACGCCTCTTGATCACGAGGGTTTATCCGAGGGGGTGCATGTCGTGAAGACGCACCATGGGGTGTGGTAACGCACCGTTGCTGCTGCCGTAACAGCGGCAGCCAATCAGGCCCCGACCCAGCACTCCACAACAAACGTACACTCCAGTTGTTCCTAAGTTGTCCAAACCGTTTCGAAGTATTTTGACATAAGTGTTCAGCTTTGAGCCTCTCCCATGCGTTGCTTTAATCTCAGCAAACCTGCCTTGAATTCCGTCATTTGTAGGGTATTGTGCAGTTTTTTTTTGCAGATGATTCGCTTTTCAGGAAATAGCTACTGCGAAGAAGCATGGCCAGAAGAACAAGAAGTTAGCCTTGGCGGCGTTAAAGCGGAAGAAGCACTACGAGACGGAGTTGTCACGGATTGATGGTGTAGGTGCTATTCACATTTTAGCTTCTTCATCAGAAATTTGAATATGTAGATCACACAAATCAATGTAGCTCGGTCACCTATGAAAAATAACTCATAAATCTGTAAACGATCTATACACAACTTTTTAAGGAGAGGAATGTATGAGATTTTTGATTGGCGATGATGTTCTGCTAAAATAACCTGCAAACCATGTTCACTACATACTGAATCGGCAATCCCAGAAAATGCATTTAGAAATTCCTGCTTTGTTTGAAATTTCGCGGTCTGGCTCATATTTGGGTCAGCGGCAAAATCAAAGTTCTGACAGTATAGGTGTAGAACATCTAGGAACTGTAGATACAAACCTAATACGACATTGCTTGCGTTCGCGACTTCGCATAAATCTTATCGTTAGCTTCTCTAGCACTGATGTTATGGAGATGGTTCAAGACTGCTCAGCAGTATTGGCATCCTCTTTTGTTACATTTGTCGCCTTTTCCAGTTCCTGCAAACGTGAAAAAGACAGTTACTCGTCCTATCAGCATTTCATATTACAGAAGCTGGTTCCTACGGAAACAAGGAGCCAAAGGAAGGGATCACTGAAGCAAGCGCCAACCTTAACGGCTCAGGTTGACTTGATCCACCCGCTCCCTAGTTTACTAGTCTCTAATTCTCCCTTAGCTGGATTAGGGCGACGTCATAAATGAATGGAGGGTTACTACGGATGCAAGAAGCATTTCAATAAAAAATAATAGCTATATCCTGTTAGGGGGGGGGGCAAAAGCAATGAGACTCTCCATGCCGTGCCCATATATCTCGTGACTGGAGTCCGGTTTCGTGCTTCTCATATTTGTATGTTTGTATGCTACCTACTGAAGGCCACCTGAGAATTGACCCCTTTCGCCCTTTCCAGAAGCATGCCGAAACCCCAGCCTGACGAGTCGACCTATGTCGGGCAAATCCCGCCCAGTTCCCAACCACGAGCAGCCTGGACTCAATAGTCACGCAAGATGAGAAGTACGTCTTCTACCTTAACCCTGCCAAGCAGCGAGTCTGGGTGAGGCCTGGTGACCTGTTACCGACCGTCGTTCGGCGAGATGTTCACGGCGAAGAGCACCTTCTGAGCTTTTGAGTCTGCGTCCACGGGTCGGTATACTGGAAGCTGTTTACCAAAAGCACGGCGATGAACTCCAAGGCCATGGTGGACGAAATAGAAGAAATGGACCGGCGACTCGAACTTATTCATTCGCAGCGCTTCGAGAAGGTCCTCCTCTTCGACAACGCCGCACCCCATCGGGCAAAAGTGACCACGGATAAGCTTGCTCAGCTGGGCTACTTTTACATGCCTCACCCACCGTATTCGCTGGACATCTCTCCATGCGACTACCACCACTTCTTAAGTCTATAGGATTTCATGGTCAGAAGGGACACAAGGACCCAAGCAGACCTCGACAACTATAACGAGCAGTGTATCAGCGCCAGGCCTAAGCAGTTCTGGAAGGATGGGATCAGGAATTTGGCTGATCGATGACAGCAAAGTCATTGACCTTAATGGCGAATGCATTCCTCAGCACTGTTGAGTTATAATTGAGTTATAAAGAGATAAAGAAATTTGTTGAATTTGTCTCATTACTTTTGGCCCACCCTAATATTTCACCTCTATCTGCAAGAATATAATTACTTAAGTAAAAGGCGAAAGACATAAAAGCGCTGCTGCGGCCAGATTTATCAACTGCTTACTGCCCTCTAGCGGTGAAAATACCGCCAAACCCCTGTTGACATTCATCAGTATTGGTATATGGGGGTGTTTTCGCCATTAAAGGGCGGTATGAGGTTGATGGATCCGGAGCCTGGAGGATCATCAGAAGTGAAGGGAGAGTCTGCGACATGTTGGTAGGCGAGAGCATATATTACACTAAGGTGAGGAGCCATAGCTAACCAGATGAAAGTGTTACCACTCTGTGTAGCAGTTTCAGTGTTTGTTTTCATTTTCACGGGAAATTTGGTGTAGATAACGTTGTACCCTAGATTGCAACTGTCCCACATGTCGGCCACATCTTTCCATGTCATTTTTGAGTAGGTAGCGTCGGAAGGCTAGTTTCTATATTCATTGAAAAGTACAATTTTCAGTTTTTACGCCTTGACTGAAAGTGGAGTAGTTGAAAGTATTTTTCGAATTCCAGGTGATGGTAAAGATCGAAGCCCAACGGGCCGCCCTTGAGGATGCGGGTCTCAACATGGAGGTGTTGGGCGTGCTTGATCACACTACAAAAGCTCTACGGGTGGCGAATCAGAACTTCGACCTTGATAAGGTGAGTTATGCTGGTTAGTGAATTACTATTCCTTTGTGAACGATATTTTGACTGGTGCTTATGAAATGAATTTTATTTCTGCTGATGAAAAGTGGCCACTTTGCACAGATATGTCGGCAAAATTCGAGTCCGTCACACATTTTCCCTAAATAAACGTAATAAGTGCGTCATATTTAGGTGAAGCTTTTTTAAGAGAAACCATGGAAAATATGTTTTCCTTCATCTAGGGTTTGATCGGAAAAAGTAAAATTAGACGAATATGTTCACATCCTTAATGCGAAGCACTTCTATTGTATACCATTTTCATTTCAAATTGGGTATTCTTCTCAACAAACTTGATGTTTCTGAAGTCAAAAATGAACGTTTCCCAAATCGAGCTTTTTACAGGCAGATTAAACTACATACTCTCTAAGATACCTACAATAATTTTTTGTTCGAGAGAAATTTGGGATAATTTTCTTTGAAATTTTTTAGTTCAGCTGCCTGAGTGAGTGTCATGATTTTAAAATGTTTTGTTTTTAAGAGAAAAAAATAAGGTGATCATTTGTATTTAGAGGTCGAAAATGACAGATTATAGGAACCAAAAAATGAAAATAAAGTGGAGCTAAAAAATAGAAATTAAAAGAACGTCCCTGGTATGTAAAGAATGTGTAATGCACCTCAAAGGCCTGTTTTGATTAATTGGTAGTGTAAATGATGCTTACATGAAACATGGAGGTGAGGATGTGTGTGTGTGTGTGTGTGTTCTATGCAATTGTATTTGTTGCGCCGTTTACAAGAGTGAAACTCCATGCAGACAGAAATTTAGCTATGAATCGAATAAAAGTCACGTCGACTTTGAAGAGGGCATGACGCAATCTGTTTTTTGGCAATAAAAAATAGCAGCCGTTCTGCTCTTTAGAACAAGTTTTAAAGCCATTATTTTCCCGCAAAAAATGAGAATTTCATAAAATTTCAAACAATGCGTTCACTTACTGGGCAGGTGACTTGAAATTTCTAAGGAATCATAAATCATTCTAAAATTTTTCTTGAATAGAAAATTTTTCTAACCTTTTGCAGAATCTCTAGTTTAATATGTAAGGAGCTGGCTTTGATTTGGAAGACGTTCAGTTTGATATCAAAAGCGTTAGGCTTGTTTGGAAGATTGCTCAGTTTGACGTGAAATTATCCAGTTTGAATGGAGAAGTTTTCAGTTCCATGTGCAGATAGCTTAGCTTCTGCAACTCCTTTTTGAAGCGGTCATTGTTCCTACATGAAATCAAATCCAGTGGAAGTGGAATATGTAGGGTTTAGCTTACTTCTGGAGGTTAAACATAATGTCCAGGGATGACTAGATTATACCATAAAGTTAAGGCATCCCTGATAGCTAAGTTCGATGCGAATGCACCCTTTATAGCAGTTCCTTTTGCGGAGACCTGTTCGTATAATAGAATGGTGTTTTAGGTTGGAGAACTGATGGACGACATAGCCGAGGACCTGCAGCTATCGGACGAGTTCGCAAACGCAATCAGCCAACCGATTGGCGACGTGCACGACGAGGATGAGCTGCTCAAAGAATTGGAGGATCTCGAAAAGGTTGGCACAGAGGGCGTTTTTTGCTTCACATGAAATAGTGGCAGTGTCAGTTGCTTTAATGGTCCTGGGGCAAGTGGTAGCGCTACCGGAAGAGGCGCCGGCTGTCGCGCGCACCCAATACTGGATTTGTGCCCGCCCAGGCCAATCAAGCCTTCTGTCCGCGCGACATCGGTGAATTAACACCAGTTTCATTGGAAAGGGTAAAATACTGACTTGGCCATCACTGGCCACTAGCATTAGTTTTTTATAGTTATTTGTGTTCATTTTCATTACGGTTTGTAAAATATTCTCAGTATATTCGCGTTTCGCAAAAACACGCAGCGGTGACAGCATAGCTTACTGAAAGCGTTAGGGAAAAAACTTGAGATTTTTTCAGTTTCGATGAGAGTTCTTAAGGAGGGACAAGTGTAGTAGACATTGGAAGGAAGAATCCAGGGTGATATCTGCTTTCCATTTGCTGACGAACGAGGAGAGTGACGGCCGATATCCTCGTTGAATGCGCCGTGCACTCTACTTCAACTGGGCATTGTAATATGACACTAGGAATGTGTGCTATCACCAAATCTGTGGTTTGTGCTTTCCACACAAGGTACCGACTCACTACCCTAAAGGATGGAGTAATCGACCGACTGACGTGAACCGAACCCGAAATCAATTAGAGGTGCAAGTAAACGAGCGACTTTTGCCAGTTTGCTCTACGTAGACTGTTAAATCTTGCTTCTGTTAATGACCTACTTAATAGATATGATAAAGGATAAAGGCGTTACTCAATCCCCTCTGGGATGCGCCACGCATTCTACTTCTACGGAATGTCGTGGAGGCGACTTGAATGCGTATTTGGCCATACAATGACTTGCGGTGGCCAGCCGATGAACAAGTCAGCGCTTTATCCTTTCCAGACAACTCTGGCACCAATTCACCGACCCCGGAGGGAGGGAAGGCTTGGTTGGCCTGGGCGGGAAATCCGAGCCAGGAACCTGGTATCGGGTGCAAGCAACAGCCGGCGCCTCCTCCGACTGCGCTACACGCTCCCTAATAGATAGAGGACAGCGTTAATCAATCTCCCATCGGGATGCGCCACACAATCACATTTTACTTTGAAATTGAAGGCAGTTTGAATGCGCATTTCGAGTGTACCGCGGATGGCGGGACAGGTTTTTCTGGGAGACTACCTGGGATGCGCCACGTATTCTACATACCTCTGATCGAGGTTATTTGAACACCTGTTTGGCCTCCAATGAAAAGCGGTGGCCGAAAGAAAACTCTGCATTGTATTTTTATTTCGATTCCTGCCAGCGCCAAGCAAGCCTTCAACCATCCCGGGTCGGTGAACTGCTTCGAATTGTACCTGGAGAGGGATTAAATACTGATAGGTAAATCGGCTGGGCTGAAGGAGTCATATATCTCACGTAAAAAACTTTGCACGAGTGACTTGCTAGCAAAGCTGAAAATCCACCCTTCGGTAAAAGTACAGATATTTGCAGATGGTTCTATTAGGTTGGCAACTAATTTCGTGAACTCTCAAGAATCTTCAGCAAAAGTATTTATTAACAAATAACTAGTGACAACCTTTAATCAAAATAAGGTCCTTCGGAACGCAGAAGTGCTTCCCATATATCAGGTAGCTGGTCTATCCCACGGCCATAGAATTATTGTGCTTTTAAGGCCAAGAATCTTTGGAGGTGCATTTTGACCCGGTCCACATTATTAAATCGTCTTCCAACCAGGAAGCGCTGCACCGAACTAAAGATGTGGTAGTCACTCGGCGCAAGGTCTGGGCTGTAAGGTGGATGAGTTTGACGCTCCCAGTCAAGGTCTCCTATTTTTTGAGGCGTCCGGTTAGCTACGTTCTCTCCGTTCGGTGGTGTCAAGAAGGTATTAACTTCTGGGAGCTCGTCAAGAACGGTTCCAGCATTAATGCTGTAATCTACTCTTCTCAACCTGGCCGCGCGCAGGCTGAACTCCGCTGGTTTCTGTTCAGACAGATTTTCAGGAGCGGAGTTATCTATCAGCAAGATAACGCCAGATCACACGTCACGAATCGGGAGCTTCAAAAAATCGAAGACCTTGGCTGGGAGTGTCTAACTCACCCACGTTACAGCACAGGCTGTGCGCCAAATGACTAGCACCTTTATAGCACGCTGCAGCACTTCTTGGTTGGAGGACGACTTATTAATGTGGACCATGTCAAAATGCACCTCCAAGGATTCTTGGCTTCAGAAGCACAAGAATTCTACAGCTATGGGATGGGCCAGGTAGCTGATGAATGGGAAGCAGTTCCGCGTTCCAACAGATCTTAGTTTGGTTGAAAACTGTTATTTGTTATTTGTTTATGAACACTTTTGTTGAAGGCGTTTGAGAGTCCACGAAATTAGTTGCCAACCTAATAGAATATTTATTTATTTATTTGTTTAACTGTGTCTCAAGAACACCCACCCACTATATGCGAAGACAACAAGCAACAAAAAATGGGCCGTGAACTAAAAAAGAAAAAAGAAAACTCGCGGACAATATAAGACTGAAGCGGCAACGGGTGGCATTAAAGCAAGAATTTCAGAAACCATCAATCTGGATAGGGGGAGAGTCTACATAATGATGGCATACACCAAAAGTGATGAGAGCAAGTTAGATACATAGTAAAGCGAATTCCTCTCAGGTAATCTAGAAAAGCAACTGCTTACTCACATCAGTTTACTAGTCTAGAAATGTATGGAACTTATAATGATTTGAATCAGTTAGAGGTTTCTATAGATTTTAATGAAATCTATATAAAAATGATGGGGAGTGGGCTTCAGCATGGGAAATCCCAATCAGTCTGTCAAAAACTGCTACTTTCACAAGGGAAGATAAATAAAAGAATGCGTTTTCCGTTTTGTTTTGTAAAACGCACAAACAAGGACAAAGGACAAAGCACAGCGTTACTCACTCTATTTGGAATGCGCCACGCATTCTACTTCTACGGGATCTCGTGGAGACGATTTGAATGCGTATTTAGCCATACAACGACTTGCGGTGGCCAGCCGATGAACAAGTCAGCGCTCCTTCCCTCCCAGACAAGTCTGGTACCAATTCACCTACCCCGGAGGGATGAAAGGCTTGGTTGGCCTAGGCGGGAAGTCCGAACCAGAAACCTGGTATCGGGTGCACGCGACAGTCGGCGCCTCCTCCGACTGCGCTACACGCGCCCACGTAAACGCACAAACACGTGCAATAAATGTTAAATGATAAGTAAGGGTCAGAGGATGGCGTAAATCAATCCTTGGAACGGAACGTGCTGCGCATTCCACTTCTCGGTGTGGTCGCGGAGATGATTTGAATGCGTCTTTGGTTTCACAATCCTTTAATTGTTTGGCAGCACTTGTATACGTGTCTCAGTAGGATAAAAGGATAAAGGACGGCGTTATTCAATCCCTTTGGGATGCGCCACGCATTCTACTTCTATGGTATGTCATGCAGGCGATTTTAAGGTGTATTTGGCCATACAATGACTTGTGGGGGCCAACCGATGGACAAGTCAGTGTTTTATCCTTCCCAGACATATCAAGTAGCAATTTACCGACCCCGGAGGGAGGGAGGGTTGGTTGGGCTGGGCGGGAAACACTAACCAAGAATCCTGCAAACGGGAGCACGCTACAACCGGCAACTCTTCCAACTACGCTATCAGGTGCCCTATAGGCTCAATATGGGTCAAGATTCGTTTCACGAATGGTGAATGAATGCGTGGCGCATCTCAAGTAAAGGGAGACTAATGTCGACCTTTATCGTTTCGGAATAAAGCTGGCGTGTGTAGTTGCAGTCGGAGGAGGTGCCGGCTGTCGCGTGCACCCGATACTAGGTCCTTGGTTCGGATTTCTTGCCTAAGGCAACCAAGCCTTCCATCCGTTCAGAGTTGATGGATTGGTATGAGAACATGAATTGGTATCTGGGGATGAAAGACTAATTTCCCCATCGGCTGATGACAGATTGTATAAGCCATATACGCATTAAGATCGCCTTCCAACTTCCCGTAGAAGTATATTGCGTAGCGTATTCCGAAAATGGATCGCTTAACACCGTCCTTTATCCTTTTACCCTTTTTATACAGCCTATACCGTGACTTGAGGTGGCCTGGCGATGGTAAATTCGGTGTTTTACCCCTCTCAGACAAGTCTAGTATCAATTCACCGACCTCGGAGTGATGAAAGTCTTGCTTGGTCCATGAGGGAAATCCGAACCAAGGATCTGCAATCGAGTTCATGCGATAGCCACCACCTCCTCCAGTTACGTTAACAGGCGCACTATAGGCTTATCATGGGTTTAAAGTCCCTTCATGATGGCCCTAGAATGCATGGCGCATTCCATGTAAAGGGAGATTAATGTCGACCTTTGCCTTCCCTATGGAATGAAGCGTTGTAGCGTAGGATCCCGAGTCCGGAGCCATTCATCTCCGCGGGGTCGATAATTCGTATCCGATTTGTATGGACAGCATCAACATTGGCTCGAACAACGGATTATCGACGCTAGTCTTTGTAAAGGCCACATGTCCGTGTAGTATAGCTGCACGATGAGGTAGAAGCAGAATACGTGGCGCAGTACCTACAGATATTGATTGACTTCTTCTGGCCAATGCCTATAGTCAGTAATTGCATAGACGTTTGCTGAGCTCACCCATAAGCCATTCAGAATGCCATGTCGGACGTCGTCGAGCTGCCCGACGTCCCGGCGGGTCCCGTCACCCGAGCACGAGCGAGCCGGGACAAGCTGCGCCGCATGGACACCGAAATGGAAGAGCTGCAACAATGGGCGGCAGCCAACTGAAACAACACCTCCATCGGCGGCCCACTGAAACAACTACCAACCCTCTCTCGCCTCGATCGCATATTACAGTGCCAGCTCACTCCTCCGACCTTCGGTTATTATGGTGCATACGTTCTGTTCTTCACTTCGTCATTCTCGCATTTCACGTTTTGTAGCACATTGTCATGCGGCTGTAGCCATTTTTATCTCTTGTTTTATGGATGATATGTCAGAGCGATCATAAATACGCTGATAAAACTCGACATTATTCAGGTTTCTAGCAATCTGCAACGCTTTCACAGTAGAAATGAGCCCTTTTAATGGTGAGAAGCTGGTTTAGCTGTGCCCCTAGATTGGCACAGCAGATCTATTTCGGCTTGCGATTCGACATTATCACCTTCTTCAGAATCTTTTCAGTGCAGGTCGGGAACGTCCAATACCCCTAGATGCCCATATCCAGATGTAGATGTTCCAGACTTTGAGTGGACACGCTTTTTCTGCGAATATCAGAAAACGTTCTCCTGAAGGAACGTAGGCAAAAAAATCTGCTACGAAAAGTGGGCTAAATAGGGACCACACGGAGGTGGATGCACGCAAGTGGGGACTGAACCAGAACTACCTTTTGTCCCGTTGATAATCGAGCTGCTAGAACGCAAGCCATCAACGTCTCCGTTTGTCCCCATCACGTGCCAGAATGGCTCACTCAGTGTTCGCTGCACAGACTTTTGTTCTCGTTCAGAGCTTTCACAAAAAGTGTAGTATTCATGAACCAGGTGTTTGCCTGCGTTCCTTGGACTGTTTGCCTCACGACTGTCGTCCAACGGGTGTCAGTGAATATACCTTTCCCACGTCAAATTAGAAGCTCTTCTAAGCAGGCTCGGTGCTTTGAAATAAAACTGGACATCTTGCAAATGAAAACGAGATTCTTTTACCTTGGACTAGAGACTCTCCAAAAAGTTAAAAATAATTTTTGTATAACTTTCGTTGAAGTTTCAATTCACATGCCCAATTATTTGAGCGTTATTATTATTTGAACGTTTATAAAACATTTTATCCAGGGGCGTTGTTTAAAGCTTGTTTTAGAGAGCTCTAAGGCGGTCTGTTTTTAGTTTTTAAAGAAGAAATTCTGCCATGCACCTGTCCAAGACGTGATTTTTATTCAATGTGGCAGAATTTCTATTTAAATATGGTTTCACATCTGTAAGTGAAGCAACAAAAACAACTGTAAAAACATACCAATCCTCACTCTTTATGAAACCAGGTTGTACACTGTCAACCAAATAATAACAAAACAATTTACGCCGGCTCAGAAGGCATACTTCGGACGAGGTCTGAGTCTCCAGCATCAGTGACAGAGAGCGTGCACACGTGGTACAGCTTACCACATGCCGTTCCCAGCTCGATGTTGTTGCCGTTGTAGTGGTGGACACCGGTCTTGGCCGGCATGGCGTAGTACTCGATCTCTGACTTTCTGAGTGGGGGAGTGTTGTTGGCGACTCACCTACTTGGCTTTTCCACTACGGAGAGCCTTCAACGTTTGCTTGTGACCCAGGACATACTTGCCGGTCTTCATGACCATGGACAACCGGGTGTTGATGTTGTCTGCATTCTTCTTCACCTGAAGCTTATTAGCGACGGGAGCCATTGCAGCAGCTTGTATACCTCAAACTTAGGTAATTAAACCTACATCGTAACGAGGTTTCAAGTGCATAGCGCGATCTCGTCATTTAGCGCACAAAATTATTGGTCCCTTCCTGCGCTAAAAACAAAATTTAATTGATCATTTCTTCTTAAAAAATAAACACTCTATAAAATTTCAGAAAAGTTGTACTGTAATAAATTTTCCCTGAACGAAAGTTATTCTAACCACATTGGAGAGTCTGTAGTTTAATCCGCAAGGAGCATTTTCGATTTGAAAGACATTCACTTTGATTTTAGAAGCACAAAGTTTATTTAGAGACCTATCCGACATGACGTCGTCCGCAACGCGATTTGACCACGTTCACAACGACACCATACGAAAGTGGTTCGGTGTCGCCCCGATAGCGGACAATTTGCGCAAAGCCCGTCTACGATGGTGTGTCCACGTCTTTTGCGCTGACGACGACACCATCCATAGGAGTGCCCTGGAGGACCCTGCCACCAAACGTCTGTCCTGCTTGGTGGCAGGGTCTTCCAGGGTCCTCTCTTCTGGTGTTGTGACGTCAATTCTCCCGACCAGATGCTTGAGGTCCATGGAGGGCGGCCCAGGGGACGCCCGACACAACGTTGGCTAGACACGTTGCACATCGACCTAAAGTAACTGGCGTGTATACATTGGATCCGAATGAATCATTTTCGGATATCCGATTCGGATAACCCGATCCGAATCATCCAAAAATCCGGGGTTCGCAAAATCTTCGTTATCCGAATCATCCAATTATCCGAAAATTTTCGATCGAATCCAATGTATACTGGCGTGCATCCAGCTCAAGCATCTGATCGGGAGAAATGGCGTCATCACACCGGAAGAGAGGACTCCGCCACCAGTCGGACAGGCGCTAATCAAAATGATGATGATGATCCAAATTGAAGTAAAAAATGTCGAATTTGACGTGAAAATAGCGATATTGTGTGCCCGGTCCTCCTAAATTAGGCGAGTCTGCTCAAGCAATGTACAGGGTGTTCCGAAATAACGTGGTGAAAGTTTTTTAAAATTATAACTATAAAACAACTGACAAGTTTACAAATCAGTACATAAATAACAACAACATAGACACTAAGCAACACTAAATATATTCGGCCGGATTCGAGGTGGCCCTCTCTGGCGCGAATACAGAAGTCAAAACGCTTGGTGAAGTCTTTTGGCGAGGGCCGTAGGTCATCTGGAGACAGTCGATCCCACTCCTGGCGCAGAGGTTCCCTCTGGACCTCCAGGTTGTGGTGACGCATGGCGTGAACCCTGGCCTTCAAAATGGAGCACGCGCTTTAGTCCGTCGGATTCAGATACGAAGATTGCGGTGGCCATTCCGCAGACATGATGAAGTCCGGAAAATTGGCCTTGCAGAATGCCTGCGGGGGTCTTTCTGATGCTGTAAATTCCTTCCCAAACCATGAGGCGCTTGCGGATATTGACAATATTCGGCGATGGCTGGAGCCTCTCCAGATCAGATACTGCCGGTTTGGGGGTTGTGAGCCTACTCCACGGGGAACAGCTTCGTGAAAAGTGTTCCGCAGCTTGAGCTGTCGGGATCAATGAAGCCGTTCGCGCTCATTCTTGTCCATTAGCAGCTGGACTTCACGGTACTTGTAGGGCTTCAGTCCATGTCTCTTTCTGGCTGTTCGATGCACCGATGTAAGACTGACACCGACATCACGGGCGATTTTTCTCAGGACAATCTCGGATTTGGGTTTTTCGTTTCTCGATCATATTACGGATCTGCGGCGTATTGACAGTGCGATTTCTTCCTTGTGGTGGACGATCACCTTGATGGCCAAGCTTCTTATATCAGCGAGTTTTTGTGGTGACAGTCGATCGAGCAGGTTAGAGATGTTGCATTGGCGCTTTCCTTGACGATGGAGCTCCAAAATCGTAGTGCGATGGTTTGACATCTCAAACCGTAACCGGAATAAAATAGAACTTAAGAAATTACAACACGCACAGAAAGATACGCCCAAAAATGCTGCTCATAAATACATTCGCTTGGAAGAACGACAAACCTTCATCACGCTATTTTTGGGAACACCCGGTATTAGATAAGACTCGAAGATATCGAGCGAAACTGATCAGTACGTACACTGCTTTTGCCTTTGGAGGTCGTCGACATCTACATCTGCAGTGGTGAACTGTGAGAAAAACTCTTGTAGTAGTGGCCAGGGTTAAGGGTGTGGCCAGCACTTGAAAAACGAACGCGCACTAAGTCTTTCATACAGAGAGCAGATACATCTCAAAGGCGGGAAACTTGTGAGAAGAACACGATTTATTGCTATCTTACAGATGATTCTGATCTCCTCGCTCTACCGTCGTCATCCATGTGCTGCGGTTTTGACGATGTAGATAAGTGCTTTCCACGAGTTCTCGTACTTCGTGCGGTAGTCCGGCGTGCTGTCGTTTCGAAAGTAGTCGTCGATACTCGTCAGTCTTTGGTCCCACTCCTTTTGGTGCCGTTCCATTCGTTCCGGTACAAGAGCCTCTTGTGCGTAAAGAACCGACTCAACAGCGTAACGCAATGCACGTAGTGTGGTGAGGGTATAGACATTCGTATAGGTTCGCTTCATCCCACGACAGAAGTCCCATGTAGAGCGAAGGATCTCTTCGAAATTCTTCTCCGTAACTGTCGCCTTCTTAGCTGTCGCTAGAATGGTCTCGTACAACTTCTGATGTTTCTTCGAGTGCTCCAGCTCAGGAACTCTGTCCACAACCAGAATAAGAAGGCGTGCCGCATCTGTCAGGAAACGCTTCAGGGTTTTCTGCGAGGAGTCCTTTGGTCTGTAGCCTAGAAAATGAATTGAATTGGAGCACTAGTAGCGAAGATGCACAGCATTGGGAGGTGGGAGCGCACCAGCCAATCAGGCCACATCGAATGGGGTCCCATTCTGAGAAGGCGTGCACGGTCGATACTTTGAGCACCTGGCGTGGATATGGTAGTTGCTGTGCTTAATTATGATTGGGGAGCGCGTTCCCACATCGAAATGCTGTGCATCTTCGCGACATGTACCGAATTGAGTTCACTCAAGTCATCATAATACTTACATGTTCGAGGCTGAGCCAGAACCACGGAGAGAAGGACGAAGGTGAAAATGCGTGACATCGTTGAGGCCGCCTGACGTGCGTGGAAGGACTACCGCCCGTTATCGATAACCTATCCTTTCGTACTCTTGACTCTTTGCTATCTGAAGAGGACGTTTTATGAAAAAAATCAGTTGTAAGAAAGGGATTAGAAGAGATCGCAAGTGACAGTCTGACACATCATCTATTCGTACGCCAGAATTCAGCCAGCCTATGTTGC
Source organism: Heligmosomoides polygyrus bakeri (assembly GCA_947359475.1). Classification (NCBI taxonomy): domain Eukaryota; kingdom Metazoa; phylum Nematoda; class Chromadorea; order Rhabditida; family Heligmosomidae; genus Heligmosomoides; species Heligmosomoides polygyrus. Next base: position 95,968,095 of record OX375866.1, read on the forward strand.
ATTTGGACTGACCAGTCGATCGATTTTTTTTTCAGTGAATCGATTTTATTTATTTGATTTAAAGTAGGCAAAAATTAAGAATTTAAAGGATAAATGATAAAGGAAGTCGTTATTCAATCCCTTCTGGGATGCGCCAGCGCATTCTTCTTCTACGGGATGTCGTGGAGGCGACATGAATGCGTATTTGGCCATACAATGACTTGCGGTGGCCAGCCGATGAACAAGTCAGCGCTTTATCCTTCCCAGACAAGTCTGGTACCAATTCACCGACCCCGGAGGGATGGAAGGCTTGGTTGGCCTGGGCGGAAAATCCGAACCAGAAACCTGGTATCGGGTGCACGCGACAGTCGCGCCTCCTCCGACTGCGCTACACGCGCCCGTATAAGAATATAGCGCACTAAAATATCAGATCACGCCTTGCACTTAAAAAAGTTCGCCACAACTTTTATATGATTGATAGTGTAAGTGCCACTTACGAGGACCATCGAAGTAGAGATATGTGTGTTATAAACAGCTGTTTTGTTATGGTGTCAACAGGTGTCAAATTCCTACCAAACAGAAATTTTGCTTCCAATCGAATAAAAATCACAGCATGTTGAACGAGGGCACGGCGCAGTCTCTTTTTGGCACTAAAAAATGCCTGTCTTTTTACTTTTTAAAACGAGCTTCAAATATTATTTACTTTCACAAAAAAGAAGTTCTGTACAATTTCAAACAGTATGTTCACTTATTGGGTAGGTGGACTAAAACTCTGTCATGGACTCTGTTTCATGATATTAAACCACGCCTCGGCCTAAGCTCCGCTTCCTTGCCTTTATAACTGGCTCTGGCGGAGGATGAAGGGAAGGAAGAACGGAGAGGATCGGACGGCACCAATCCCGTCCAAGCTGCTCTCTAAGCGGTCTATCCTCATCCAGAGGTTGGACCCTTGCGGACGCCACCATGTCGGCGGACCCGCTCATTATTCAACTAACCTAAGGGAATTTAAATAAGTTAACAAGCAACAAGAGTTAAGGTAATTCTCATCGAAGGCAAGACAAGTCAATCACATGCTCTCCATCTGTCTCTTAAGTTCAGTCTCTATTTTCACTTCCTTAGTAACGCTTGTTATGTTAGTTAGATCGAGAAATAAATATATATAAAACGTTATCATAGTAGTGAAGCTCAGGGAAACAACTGTCCTAAGAAATATATAAAACGATTTATTTATTTATTTCTGTACGATGCATAAGGCATACGTGATATAGGATGTAGTACAATACAAAACACCAATACAGGAAGAACAACTGTTAAATCTAGAAATGTAAAAGCTTGTTTCTAGCCATGTGCTTGAACAGCCTATAATGTGCCGACGATCGAGGGACACAGAAGTTTAGCGAGATAAGGCTGGAACCAGCTCTACACGTGAAACTACATGATCTGGTATTTGTTTTGGGTACACCGTAAGATATTTTTTCTGAGCTGCCATTAGTTCCAGATATTATTATACGATAGAATTTTGAAGCATCTACATCAATTAGGCCAGTCAAGAGTTTGAAAACCACACAGACATCAGTAAGTTTACGACGAGAGACTAAGGAATGCAACTTATATTCGCTATTTCTAGCTACAGGACGAGAAGCTCTCACAGATCTACTGCAGGCTATCCTAAAAAATAATTTGCCAGTGAAATTGTCTTGCACCTTCTCAAGAAGAGCGATGTCTTTTGATTTCGAAGTTGAAAAGACTGGTGAACCATACTCCACAATAGGGCGAATGTATGACTTGTAAGCCCTAAGAAGCATTTCCTGATCCACTATAGAGAGAGCTTTGAATATAAGGAATGTTCGAGAAGACGTAGGTAGTAAAAGAACCATCAAAACCTAATTGGGCCTTGATGCGGTCCAATCAACATCAAAGAAAATCATAGAAAATCATCATAATTTTCCTTAATCAGAAATTTCACTGCGTGCATATATTTACCAACTTCCATACTTCAAAGGTCTCTCGCCAGGAATTGAATCCATATGTGGAGTGAGGTGCGTATCCAAGGCAAATAAGGTAGTAAAATAGAAAGTTGAAGTAGAAGGAACATACTGGATCCTCCTTCGCATGTAACAGGCGGGGAAGTTCCTGCGGTTTTTCATTTTCTTGCGAGGACACCTTTTGGATCTGCTCAATAGCTGGAAATAGTAAACAAACTTTAGCAATGTGGAATCTCTCCGCTAGGAAATTTCGAAAAAAGGGTTTCTTATAGGTCAGTCAGCTCACGGTGTAGACTTTGTAAACTAGTCTGTTTTCAGATTTGCCGCCGTTGTCCAAGTGTTAGAGAAACTGCCCCCCTCCCAGTAGGATAGATCAAACTTTGTTTTAGGTCGGCAGCAGAGTCTTGCGGTGCCACGGACCCGCCATGACAACGGCGGGTGGTGCGGCGCCGCGAGGATCACTGTACGCAATACTGCGTACTTTTGCCGGCAGGAACGAAAAAATGCAAAATGAGTTTCAGCGGCATTGGTTTTCTCCAGCTCGTTTGAACGTTTCGTAGGAATTTCTTCTGACTCATCTGAAAAGCGAGCTTCCGTGGAGTGCTTTTTAATGCTTAGGCTGAACGATTGGGTTTCTAAATTGTGCTGGGATTCTTGAGTTTATCTTTTATTTCCTTAAGGGGGCTATAGCTACGTCTTCTGGGGCCGGATTCATCAAGCAATGGGTGTAGGTAGAGATACCGCAAGGGAATCGTACCCACTACCAGCAATGGGTACTGGGTACGATTCGTATTCATGAAAGGAATCAAGGGTAAGGCACAACTAGGCCTCTCGCGAGAACAGCTCATCTCACTGGAGCGCCATTTTGTCAATGGGGAGCGAGCGAGTCGCGGGTATACGGTTGTACCCACTACGATCGGTGGGTTTTTCCTACCCTCTGATATACCCACGATTTGGCGGGTAAGATCTGTCATGAATCGTGGGTATCACCACCCGCCATACCCAGCATACCCGTGGGTATGCGCGTTGATGAATCCGGGCCCTGGTCTGTGTTCCATCCGCTCCAGCAGTTAGGTGCCCTCACTCGCCACAAATTCGCACACCGCTATTCATTGTATCAGTACTATTATATTTCCCGATCGACCTCAGAAATGGGCTTAATTAACATACGAAAAGGCAGAATTGTAGTTTCTTCTCGGGAAGGCAAAGCTCTACCTCATTGATGATTCATGTCTGGAAGCCCTATAGCAGACCTTAGTTCCTAGTACAGCTTAACAAAGGAATCACTCGAATATGGTAGTGCTAAGCGACATCAATCCACTAATCGATACTGAACTAATTTGTTGTTGTGTCCTTCCACTGTATCTTCTAGTATTAGTTTTGTGTTGTGCTGCTTTCTGTTAAGTACCTCTTAGCTTTAACTAATTTTCTTATTGCTTTAAGAGTGTATAACCTTTTTCAAAAAAGGTTCGTCTGAAGATAGATGGCGAAGCGAAGCATTTGGAAAAAGAAGAATGTGCAATTTTATTTTTTCCGCTTTAAATTTTCTTTGTTATCGGTTCTTCTGCAGGGCTCTCCTATCCGATCACACCCTCCAGCGGGTCTCACCCGCAGCTCCTGGCACTATGGGTGAGAGCCGCCGTGAACTGAGGCAGGCGACAACTCGTCCGCGCAGCGACTCCCACCACAGTGGAAGCGTGGGTCCCCACTGCGGTGAGAGCGATATGGACAAGTTTTCGGGGTGCTGCCGTGAGACTCTGTAGAGGCCCTTACAGGAGCGTTGTGCTGGGGGCTGCTTGTACAGTTGATCGAGAGTTGTGTTGCCCCGTTCGCTCTTGTCGTATACCTCAAACTTGGGTAATTAAACATTTATAATACTAAAAATAATCCGAAATTCATATATACGACATAAACACGACACATAAGCAAAACTGCTAAAGCTAAAATAGACCTAAATCCTACTTGCTAGTGACGGTGTCCGTGAAGTGATGAAGAAAGCCTGTGACCGTGCTGAGAGCGGTAAACGATGATGAGACAGCGAGTGTTGTGGCAGTCGCTTTCATGATGCGCTTCATCTAATAAGACGTTCCTGCGCTCTCAGAAACCTATGCCTCAAAACATACAGAACTTCGTGAAAATCCACATTTCCTCTGTACAACTCATAGAACCTTCAGATTACAAAAAGGTATAAGCCTGCTTTCGCCGTTGACATCGCGGGCTGCGTTAAGAAGTGGATGCTTTATTATCACGCCGTTTGAATAGTTGTTGTTGGTTTTCAACCTATTTCCGAAAAACCTACTGCATAAAGAGCAGATCAGTTGAGAAAACAATTGAGGACAAATAAACACTATGGAGAGCCAGGCTTCCTATACCATGACGTTCTTTAAAACCAAACTACTATTGTTATTTTATTTTATTCTATGGTATTCTATGGTATTTTTTATTTTATTCTACGGTATTTATTTTATACTCTGGTATTTTGTCGTAGTGGGCTAAGCTAATCAACAGGTAGCGCAACATTAAAGAAAAGTGCTGAAGAAGCGGTTGCTGGCGGCGTACGTTGATGAAGACGGCTTGAAGCAGCTTGAATGTAGGGAAAACCGCAGAGCGGTGGCTTTATGTACAGTGCCGATGCATTTGCATAACAGCAGAGAGCACTCTACAGGAATTACAAATAAATCTTTCACGAGTCGATGGAGAGAGCAAATGGTCGAAGAATATATACAGCGAGAACTGCAAGAATTCTGGTTCGCACCAGAGGAATGGGCATCTTGTTCGCCTGGCTGCCATGTTCGGTCTGATACGACAACAACAACACCACATATTCGGTTGTTCGATAATTAACGTCGTTCTTTGAGATTTTCGAGGTGAATTTACTTATACTAACAACAAGCACTAGTCAGTAATATGTTGACCATTTTGTTGGATGATCCTTTGCAAGTCTTTCGGTGAGTCGAAAAGCGAAGAAATGGTGCAGCTCATTTCTAACAGCTTGATTGGAAGCAGAAGTTCTAACTTTCAAACTTATCGAAACACATGGTAGTCCGACGGTGGTAAGTCAAGGCTATGGGGATGATGTAGCACCAGTTTCCAGTTGAGCTCTGTTGATTTTTGAGAAGTTATCGAAGAGGTGGAGGGGTATGGCGTTATCATGATGGAATATATCGCCTTAGCGATCGGCTAGTTCAGGGCGTTTTTTCTTGACTTCTTTATCCAATTTCGATAGTTCACGACTGTCCGATCGAACATCTTCGGATAATCGAATGATTCGGATAAAGGACGATTTTGCGGACCCCGGATTTTTGGATGATTCGAATAACGGCAATTTTGAAGTCCCCAAATTTTTGGATGATTCGGATAATGGCAATTTCGCGAACCCCAGATTTCGGATATCCAAATCGGTTATCCGACTCATTAGCGCAGGATGTGGTTTGTCAGAATGCTACCATTCCTTAAAGAGGAATCCATTCTCTAACAACAACAACAACAACAACAACAGCAACAACAGCAGTGCGTGTATCGAGAGACTTACTTCTCGTCAAGGAAGGAAACATCAAAAAGTTGAATCATTCCAAGGTGAATTATCTTACCAGGCTGTCCAATAATTCCTGTCCGAAAATTTTCGAAATTCTATAATTTTCCTTAGAAGTGTTATAATATCAGGCAAGTGTAAAAACCTTCTAGAAGGTTCTCCAGAGTTCCACGTTAGGGGTATATAAGGCGCAGCCGCCGCGTCTAGCTACCAGTACAAGCTAAAATGGACCACAAACGCCGTGTACTACGAGTGGCTGCTGGGCAACGACACGGGCGCCGCGGTCGCCAACATCTGTAGAGCGTGCAAGGAGGATGCAGTGTCCCAACGCACAGTCAGGCGCTGGTTCAATCGTCTCGAGAGCGGCGACACGAGCCTCGAGGACAGGGAACACCCGCTGAAGATCATGCTCTGCTGCTGGTGGGACGCCAAGGGCATGCTGTACTTGGAGCTGCTCCCGCAAGGCAGGACGGTCACCGCCTCCATCTGCACCGATCAGCTCGAGAATCTAGCCGCCGCCATCCGAGAAAAGCGTCCCCGACGGGCCTCGGTCCACCTGCTGCACGACAACGCGCGCCCCACGTGGCGAAGGAGACCCAGCAGAAGTTGGCGACGCTCGGCTGGGAGACGGTTGCGCATCCGCCGTATTCCCCGGACCCCCCGGGGAATACGGCGGATGGGCAACCGTCTCCCAGCCGAGCTACCACTTGTTCCGCCCCTGAGGCACAATTTGGCCGGAAGAAAATTCACCAATTACGACAACTTCAAATCCGACATCGCAAACTTCTTCGAGTCGCAGCCCCCGTAGTTCTGGGCGAAGGGCATCGGCGACCTGCCCAATCGATGGGCCACTGTTGTGGATAACTGTGGTGATTATATTGTTGATTAGACTTGTTTTTCAATAAAGTTGAAAAATTAAATAAAATGGTGAAATTTTCGGACAAGAATTATTGGACAGCCTGGTACTATATATAAAGGAGTAGTGCGTGAGTTTTCGTCCTTCCGTCCGTTCGTCAACCCTGTGGTTGTGGCCAAGAGGCCGCTCTGATGGTTGGTTCTAACCAGCTTCCTCAGGTGAAAGAGGCATTTCCATTCTATTGGACCATTTCAAAGCAGAATCTATAGCGTTTTGAAGCGTTTCACCATCATCTGATGTTGAAATAACATTGTATATCCTAATGTCGTCAGCGTACATTTGGCATTGAACGTGTTGAAGTGTTGAACAACAATTTTGATTTCACGCTACACAAAGTGTGGTATATAGCTCTATATAGCTCGACATGATCCCCCCCCGCGACCCAATTTGCGCCGCTACAATGTAAAATAGCAAAGCGCAAATAGAATACGTGCTTATATCCTTCTTTTTCTCAGTTTCCGTCCGTCCTGTCCTCCCAGCAGCGCAACATGATATTTGAAGAAAAAGATGCCAAGATCCACGAAGCGTTCAGCAGCGCGCTAAATGTATTCAACGCCATTACGACACTATTTCACAGCGGGGCCGAAAACGCATAACTCAGCAGCGTGCCCGCCCGCGAAGTTCGTTTTGAATTTGCCTTTATCCAAGGTGCGCGTTTTCAAAATGGGGCGAAAAAATTGAGCGGGTTATCGGATTTTTTTCGAATCGTCGCATTTCTCCAGGGTCCGGATAACTGGATGATTCGTATAGTGAAAATTTCGCGGACCCCGGACTTTTGGATAATTCGGATAAGGGGGTTTTTTTGACCCACTTGAATTTTTGAATGATTCGGATAAGGGCAATTTCGCGGGGCCGGAAAATTGGATGACTCCGGTCGGGATATCCGAATCGGATATCTGAAAATAATTCACTCGGATCCAATGTATACAGTAGACATTCGGATAACATCTTTATTTCTTGGAAGCAGCTCAAAGTGGACTACACACTTCTACCACACAGAAAGCACAATATTCTTTTGGTGAGTGTTGGCTTTGGATGTCTATAGTATCAGTGTTTTTGCTTAGAATTAGTCCATGATAATTTTGGAACTCCATTGTCGTAAACAATCCATTTTTCATCACCCGTTATGATTCATTTTTGAAATGGGTCGTTTTTGCTACGATTCAGCAAAGAATCTCATATGTTGACGCCTGTGTTGAGGCGAATTTCCTTTAATTCAAGGGGAACCCAAATATCCAGGGGCCGGATTCATGAACGACTTACTTGCGGGTAAGTGCAAGATTTACCCCCACCCCGTTTACGCGCGATTCATCAACGCGCGGCCGGGACAATCCGAGGTAAGTGTCCAGGTAAATGTTACCTCGTCAGCGCGTAGGGAAACGTTTAGTTTCAAGGCGAGGGTCTTCCGCTGCCAATTTCTGACCCAATGAATCCCTTCGCTGGCTCGTTGCCAGCTCAGAGCTGGTAGAGGGCCAGCGGAGGGATGCATTGGGTCAGAAATTGGCAGCGAAGCAAAACCCTTACTTTGGCCGAATCAGAAACAGGGGTAAGTTCAGGGAAAGTGGCGGGTAATTCGAGGTAAATGGGGGTAGCATTTACCTCCGGCAGCGTTCAAGAGTCCGGCCCCAGTTCGCTTACGTAACCAAGCGGTTGTAAGTGCAAGTAAACGGTTCAATTCGATATGTCAAGCATCTCTGCCATCTCACGGGTTGTCGTATGCCGGCTGGTTCGATCAACGCCTTTATTTTGTCGTCACCAGTGGTGCTAGTACGACCAATATGTGCAGCATCTAACACATTGAAATTCCCGATCGAAAGCGAGCAAACAAGCGGTGACACTGGCGTCCAGTAAAAGGCGGTGCTTTCTATAAACATAACGTAATTTCTTCCGAGATAGCACCGCATTTTTGCCCTTTCAGAAGTAATACAATAAAATATGCCGATCTCTTTCATTATCCATTTTCAAATTCATAAAAAAAAACTTAAATTAATTTTTACCAAATTGTTTTTACCAATGACGCTCAGATTTTGAAAGAAGATAGTCTAAAGTCTAACCTTTAAAATAGTTTATAATAATGCAAGCCATGAAATCACTACTACACAAAAAATACAGTTCATGCCATCTATGAGAGAAAACGACATTAATTATCGAACAAGGAAACAGCTTTTTAACTGTGCATGGAACTTGCAGATACGGACAAAGGATTTCCTCCTACCTCAACCCAAACAAGATGGTGCAAGATGGCGCGGATCTATCCTAGTCGGGAGGGGCAAGCGCAAAGTGTCAGTTGCGTTCGTCATCCCATACTACACAACCACAACCATACATATCCCTTGAATTTAAATAAAAAGCCTTTGCACCAACCGTTGAGGCTATTGAGGAAACTCGAGTGAGGTATTGGAGACGCAGATCACTATATGCTCCCCTCCGATTAGGATAGATTCGATTCCGCTTTTGTTTCTAAGTGAAACACAATGACAAAATTGCCCAACCTCAAGCCACAAATTTGAATACATGACAACACTTACAAGGGATGGGTTTTAAGCGTATGTCCGAACGGGGGGAGCGAGTCATACAGGGGGAATTCTCACCCCTTAGTTAGTTTGAAATGTGTTTATTTTTTGCCAAGTCGTTGAAGCCAAGGAGTGGGGGGTCACAATGGGATACGGCGTAGCACGCGTTTGTGGGTCTTGTACGCTCGCGATGCCTCTGCAGCCAGTGGCTCGGAGCGCAGTTTGGTAGAGGTTTGACTCACGTGAAAGAGGTCGGGGGTATGGTTCCTCTGCGCTGCTGCATTTTTGCATGCTAATTGGTTGAGATTTGGGGGATTCTGACGTCTACACAATTTTCGGACGTTTTCTGTGCATTTTTCCAGCTGTACGCAGTGGAGAATAACTTTCTTCCGACTTGTTTATTACTGACCGGTTTTCTAACCACAAGACAATGAGAAAGCTACTCAACATAATGATGTATAAACGCTCAACACCAGTGATAGACAGGCACAATGTGCATGAAACAGAAGCACTGGTCACAATGCGGACAGCTTATAAAAGCTACAGGCTCCTCACAGTTTGCTTCTCTACATGGACCAATTACAACGGGGAAAACCACCTTGCTCGGGTTTTCAAAGAGACCAGAATGTGACGTCATATAACCAGCTTTGAACCAGGCATAAGCAACCAGCTTTTCCACGCGAGGATGGCACAGGATCCGTTATACCAGCGACGCGACCTTCTATGTCGCTATAAAAAATCCATTCTCCATCAGCTAAACGCAGCTTCGACACTTACCTTCAGGATATTGTCCCTTTTTTGCAGGTCAAAAGGAGGGTCGTGCACAATGACGTGGGAGTGAAATCGCTTCATCAGCGACTTCATGTAATTGAAGAAGCCTACGTCGGCTGGCTGAATCTGGCCGGTGGCACCCGGAGATATAGTCCGAATGCTCAAGGACTTCCTTCGGGGTATAGTAGCTTGGATCGCCACGTGGTTCGAGAAGCCGGCCCATGAGTCCAGAATAACAATACAGTTATCGGGCATCTGTGGGCCGAAGACATGCTCAAAGAAGGCGAGTACAGTTTGAGTCGTCATGTTTTGGGAGTAGCCTGCCACGACGAAAAGATTTCATGCTGGTAATTGTGTACTTCACTAGATAACGCTTTCAGAACCTTCTACCACATTTTGTTACAGATTTGTCCTGGTACTGAAAATGGTATCGCCAAGAGATTCAGATTGGATCGTCTGTTCGTCTTTTCTCTGCAACATTGACACTTTGTCACTAAGATGATTCTCGTTCTCAAACGAGTATTGAGGGATCTGAGCTTCTTCGACGTTACCATCTCGACATTCACCAGCGGTCATCTACGTCTTCTTCATTAACTTCCAAACAAGGCGTACACCGTCCTTCATGCCACTCTTGCGAGAGTGCCATCTGGACTACTTTGGCACGCGACAGAAACGTATTGTAACGTTACTACCGCCAACTGCAGCAACTCGACAAATTATAGTTAACATGTGATAAAATTGAAATCCACTGTAGCGACGGATACTCGGAGTGACACGACTCACGCAAGTAAGAGAAGGCCTCCGGAGCTCCGAGCTTCGCAGATGTTAGAAGATCAGAGACGCTGTCGCGTGGGCCAAGTCGTCAAAAATTAGGTGGTCCGGTCATGTAATGCGATTCGCAGACACCCGCTAGACGAGGGCCATCACCGACTGGATTCCGCGGGATGTCAAGAGAACACAGGGACGCCCACCAACGCGTTGGTCGGACTTCTTCGTGAAAGCCCTGAACGACCGATATGACGCTCTTCGTGCCCATCGAGCGAGGAGGATCCACTGGACCACTCTGTCACGCGACAGGGACGAATGGAGACGCTGCTGGCGTCCGCTCGAGCAGGTCGATCGAAAAAATGAGAGTTCCTAAAGTTCAATTAAGAGAAAGTGGAGGTCTACACAACCTCGTCTATCGCAGTTGCAAAAGAGGTTATCCAATCATTATCGAACTCTTAACTGTCACTTCAATTCAGGCTATCTTCTATCCTCAAGAGGGGTTCGGATCTATCCTAGTGGGTGGGGGCAGTCCACTCTCAGACACTTTGACAACTGCCGCAAAACTGGAAGCAAAATAATTTCCAAAAACGACAACGTGAACTGGCCTAGAAGAGGACCTTTCTTGGCAAATGACTCCTAGGGAGAGGCCCCATTGCTGATATTTATCTCGCTTTATAGTGATGCCCCCTCCAAGTAGGATAGATTCGAGAGCTCAAGTGGCACTCAACAATGAGTGAGTAACTGCGCTCATTTGTTGTACAAAATCACTGTGTGTCAACATACGGCAAGGGATTAAGCCGGGTCTCCACCTATGCTATGGTGATCAATAGAAAAGTTCAAATCCTCTGTTTACACCATTAGGTGGCGTCGACGGGGACTGAATGTTGCCAAACAACATCTGACAGCGGTGAGTTTGCTTTTGTTTCATAGAGTAAAACTACTGTAATTAAACGGCGCAGGGGCTCCGACTTTAGCATAAACCCGATACCAGGTTCCTGGTTCGAATTTTTTACCCAGTCCAATCAAGCCTACCATCCTTCCAGCGTGATGATTTATAGAACCGTCTTCTAGACTCGTCTAGGAAGGATAAAACACTTACCTGTCTATCAAGTGATTGTATAGGCCAAACACACATTTAGATTACCTTCACAATTTCCCGTGAAAATCGAAGATGAGGCGCCTTCTAAATAGATGCTGACCACAGCCACACTATCCTTTTTCTCCTTCATAAAAGGCATCATACGGCAAGGCTACACCAAAGCAAAATGAGGAGTTAGAGCTCACTTTTTTACTGTCAGGGGTGGGTCTTCACACTTGGCATTCAAAGTATTTCACACCCAGCTCCGAAGAATTTTGAACTTTTCAGACGAGTTGCTAAGAAGCTCTAATCGCATGTTTATTGTTTATTTTGCTATGAAGCGTTATTTTTGCAGGATAATGCAGGTTCCATGAGTTGTCAAACGACTGTCTTAAATAGTCGTCACAAACAAATAAATGAAATAAACAGAAGGCTAGTACTCATATCTTCACCAAGTCCTTACAAACTATTGACGGCCTGCGGTTGTGCTTGAAAATTCAAGCCAGTCAACGTGCAGGCGAAACGTATTCGAAGTACCTCCAATTAAATGTGCATGGCGCGTCTCAGGGTGATATTGATTGGTGACGACGTTTTGCCTCTGTCATTTTCTAAAATAAATTTTTTGTAGATCAAGTATTCCAAACTTAACCATTGCTCACTTTTATCGTTATTTGTGAGCTTCCGAAAAGTCTCACAGGATCTCTATGCGGTTGGAGCGCTCCTGAACTGCTCCAGGAGCTCCCACTTTTACGCCATAGGCATTAGTAGAGGTACAAATGCTAGGAGATGTTCAGTTTCCGTTTGGTTTCAGTTCGTTGGAGAAATGTTCTGCCGTCGGAAAAGGCACCAATTGTGACGTATAGCGCGTCGAGGATCTAGGCCCGGTTCCCGCCCATGTCAACTAAGCCCTCTATCCTTCCGTGGACAGAGCGGCGTTCTTTACACATCCTCCGAAGTAGGTGGAGCAAGGGGTTGGCCGAGCGGCAATCACGTGCGATGCTAGCGCTGATGCAGCGATAGAGCAGTATTTGTTTAATTCACGAAGAGGCATCGGAAGCACAAAACGGAAAGACTACTTGATGCCCATCCGATCACAAATCAGCTCAAAATATTGGGCTAATATTTATTTATTTATTTATAATACTAATTATTTGTTTCTAATACTATATAATAATACGCACTATTAAAATAGTTTTTAACGAAATTTTACGATTCAGTGGAAGCGCACACCCCGGTTCGAAAGAACGAACAGTGTCACAGTCCCCATCCGGGCTCTCACATCGGGCTCATACGTTGACTATTGCCGTTCTTTTTTGTTAGCTTTATTTTTCTGCTTTCCGTGAGTCATCCGCTTGATTAGTCGCCACGTCACACCATTCACACACAGGTTTCTGAGGTGTAGTTAGCACTAGTAGAGTAGGGCAGATAGATGGGTATGTATGCGGACGTCTATTGTCTTCTTCACTACATACGTCTTCAACTCTGATAGAGCCTGCCCAAGTGTTCCTCCTGCTGAAGAGCACCACGTTTCGCTGGTTACACTCGTTTGCCCTGCGTGCTTATTCCTTTCTTCGTGAATTAATGAAACGAAGCGAAATGAAATGTAGTCGGCGTGTCCTGCCAGAACGACGAGTGTACTAGTCCGCAGGAGCCGATGTTCCGGAACAATGACTGTTTCATAGGGAAACGGGTTAGCTGGCTCATAGTGCCCTCACGTCCGTTAAAAGGTTCAAAACGATGAACGAAGGGTTTGGAGGACATCAGCGACATCAGCACCACCCTTTGACGTTCCCATGGTGATGTATCCTAAGCCTACGCAATCAATGTTTTTGCACCAAAAGCTACTGTTCTGTTAGAGTGTACAGAATTCACAAAGGCCCGCTACACCCTTACTAGGAACTTACCGCAACGATTCTGAATAAGACCGACAGTACTACTTACTTACTTTGATACTTTGATGGTCCTTTGTCGGCTGGAGGTCTTCTCAGCGGAGACCACAACTCTTCCAGACCGCTCGATCTCTGGCTGCTTGCATCCAGTGAGGCAGACTCCGCTCTCTGAAAGATCTTGAGAATGAGTCTGTTCATCGCGTTGGCGGTCGTCCCAGTGGTCTCGTATGGTCTCTCGGGAGCCATTCTGTGACACGGAGACTCCATCTATCGTCCTTTCGTCGAAGCAGGTGTCCGGCCCAGCGATATTTGGACTTCTTCATGTACTGCAGCGATTTACATTGACCTTCTCTGGTTATTGAGGGACGCAGAGTATAAAACTGGTTTTCTTCTAAAAACCATTTTATTCTAAATACTAGATTTGACAGTTCAAGGTAATTGTTCCTGACAAGATGCTTTCAGGTAATGTAATATTCTTAGTTGGTGAGGAGAAAAAATAACCGTTCCAAAATTTGACGAATATAGGTTTTGTGAGCCGCAATGAGAACAATGCTATCCTTGCGAGAGCTTTGAATATGTGGTACGTTCGAGTGAAAGCAGCTCTGAACAATTTGTAGCTGGGGCGAAAGTTCAAAGGATCAGTGTATCGGAATCCCAGGTCTTTAGCTTCATTGACTGTTGCCATTGATGAACTATTGATCGGATAGTTTATGGGTGTAAGGGACTGTGCTATTCTCATACGAAAGGTTTTGCTCTCAGACAAAAATAGCTGCCACTCCTCAGACCACTTAACCGGACTGTCTATTACTCCTAGCAGTTTGATTGCCTCCTGAGTTCCCTCAATTTCCATAAAAATTTTGAAATCATCCGCGAATTATGTAGACTTTGCTTTAGAACTGACGAGTAGTTCACTTAGGTCAGCTGTATTTACGTTAAAATGTATAGGTGATAGGACTCCACTCTGTGGAATTCCGCTGGATATTTCACATACAGGAGTTGACTCGCACTTGAACGGTTCTATTCGAAAGAAAACTTTCAAGCCATTTAGAAACCTTATCATGCAAACCTATCCTTTCTATAGTGTACACAAGAGCTTTGCATTATCGAATGCTTTGGCAAAGTCAAGATATATGACACCAAAATTTTTTTTCTCATCAAGCGAGAGCGTCAGGTCGTTAAGCGTCTCTAGCATGTTGGTGGGAGCAGACTTACCTTTGGCGAAACCATGCTGAGAATCGGGTATTAAACCACTACTATCCAGTTGATTCAAGATATGGGGCTTTAGAAACTCTTCATGAATTCAGAGGTCGGTGAGAGATCGAAAAAAATCCTATCGGGGCTATTCAGAATGGCGATCACCAACATGATGAGAATGACACCATCTTCAAAATTTCGATCGTGTAGGCAGGATGCGGTAGACACGGTTGAGTAAGGGCATCTACGCTAGAAGAGTCGTTTTCTCCACCTCATGTAGCCGCACTTATTTCTCAGCCATCGACGTTGAAATGGAAAGTATTGAATGAAAAATTGATAATTCAGAAAAAGAGTGACAGACTCGTGGCAGCAGCTTTAATAATTCTCATAGTTGAAGTAGGAGAGAGATCGGTGATCATGAACTCGCCATCCTTATTCACCGTTACCATAACCCGGTACCCTATTAAAGCCAAGACATAGTTTTTCACTTGTAAAAATGGGAAGAATTCACCTACATATCGAATTGCAGACCGACCTCCTGAATCGAACCCTTGACGCACTCCTGCAAATTCGCATCGCTATCCAAAAGGATGTCCCATAATTTTCTGGACTATTATACCATTTTTATTGAAAATGTTTTACATCACGATAATAATAAAGGGTAGTCAATTGATATATTCTCCATCTGTGACCACTACTTTCTCCCAACGATCGAGGGCTCCAGGCGCTAGCCGCGTGCGACGTCGCGGCGCTAAAACGCGGTCGTGCGCTCGGTGACGCATGGTTAGCCGCGGAGCACGAAATGTTCTCAGTGTTTAAGTTTCAGACCATATTTCTAGCAAGGAACTTAAGATCCCACAGAATGTGGTAGGCAACAGTCTGCAGTAAGACAGAGAATAGGTGATAGTGACCTTTTCCGTAGTATAACCATAATCACGGGTAGAAATTGACCAGAGAAGTTGTAGACGGCAAATACTGACGCCAGAAGCCATTCACATGACCAGGATTCCTGTATGAACTGTCGCTGATCGTCCTATTGGAACCACATTCACATACCATCTCCAAGAAACGTTGAAATTAGGCAAAGGCGGCCGCATGTCCCTGAAGGAAGTGTATCTAGCCGTCTGGGGCATCGGACCGCGACAACTCGTCCAATTTCGTCGCACACCGTGCGCGACGCCAAAGGGGTTCGCGCGGCGTTGGAGTTATGTCTGCCCCCGGCTGCCGATCCATTCGCCGATTGCGCACTGAACCTCTTGACGTTGCGAGCATCGTTTGTTTATGAAAGGTGAGGAAGACTTCTAAATGCTGCATGGCGACAAGGGCTGATATCTGGTGAACACTCAGGATGTGCCACAATTTCGATAGACTCCTTCCTCATCGTCTCCTGCGTTTCGCTGGATGCGGCCATGCATTATCCCTTAACACACGAATAGTACCGAATCTCGAGCACTTGTCAAGCAGCTTTCGCTTCATTTACGGCATACCTTCAATAAACAAGTCTGCTATAATCGTCTGTTCATTCGGTATAAGCGAGTAATGCACGACTCAGGTCCAATGCTTCTTGTCCGTGATGCTGTACATTCCCTTCCGGAAACGATTGAACCAAGTTTCACACGCAGACCTGCTACAAGCGTCTGGAGCTAACAAATCAACGATAACTTTGTGAGCAGCGTACGCAGACAGTTCAGAACGAAAGTGATGAAGAAGCAAGTCGCGATCTCGGCAGTCGACAAATTCATTTCCAAGAAATCGAAAAGTGGGGGAGTAGGTGGATAGAGGTAATCGCAATGCTATTGCGAAGTATATTCGAATCGCCGTGTTGTGCCAAGAGAAAATCCCGTTTGGATCTTGAATGAAGAAGTTGTAACACGCCAAACACTCATGCTTCAGATGGCCCAGAAAATTATGGGACACCCTACATAATCCGCTATTCAGACGCTGCCACATTCTTGCAGACTGCATCACTTGAATGCACCCTTCAGCTTCTTTTAGGAAACCAAGGAGTTGCTCAGATTACAATGATCTAACCATAGGTGAAGCCCAATCCTTTTGTAGGTTAATTTCTGAGCACGGCAAGGACATTCCACGTGACACTTTTGTCTTATCAGCCCGCACTAATGCGATACGGTTTTTTGCCATTTCTGGACTACCCAGTGGCCCGCAGCAAAAACAAACTTGTTAGATGCCCGATAGAGTACTTGTTGAAAATTGGGGTGGTAAGTTCATAGGTGCTCCTTGTTAGTCAGATTTTAAGCCGTTATTTAAGGGTAACACTAGAGACCATAATACTGCTCTTGTAACTCCGATGAACAGCAATAGTGTTGTTTTGCAACGAACCAAAGCAGCGATTTACGACAGCCGTGTCCTGTCTGGACATGGTTCGATGAGCAGAAATGGGCAGTTATTGACTAGCCTGTGAAACGTTTCGATGCCAGAGTGATGAAAAACGTTCGAAGCACGATAACACGGGCGTTAACCAGAGTACAGCAGGACTTACACAGATGTATTAGTCAGCTGAAAATGGCTTCCTTACGACGTTGATAACGTTCGACCCTAAGCCCTTTAATAGGTCTTTCTCATTCTTGATTCAACGAACCTTTAAGATTCGACGAGTGTTTAAATTCTCGTCTGGAATCATACTCCCGTTCCTAGTTTCTGTTTCCTTGTATTGGACTTTTGAATGGCTGCAAACCCCTTACCTAGTCCATTATCAAATTGTAGTACATAGTATAGTTGTGGGCGCGTGTAGCGCAGTCGGAGGAGGCGCGACTGTCGCGTGCACCCGATACCAGGTTCCTGGTTCGGATTTCCCGCCCAGGCCAACCAAGCCTTCCATCCCTCCGGGGTCGGTGAATTGGTACCAAACTTGTCTGGGAAGGATAGAGCGCTGACTTGTTCATCGGCTGGCCACCGCAAGTCATTGTATGGCCAAATACGCATTCATGTCGCCTCCACGACATCCCGTAGAAGTAGAATGCGCTGGCGCATCCCAGAAGGGACCTAGTTTCAATGATTTTCATTCGAATATTGAAAAAATCGCGTTTTTCGAATGTACTGGAATTCGAATATTCGGAAGACCTGCAGTTCTCGAGTATATTCGAATTCGATTATTCAAAACTTGTGAGCATTCGAAGCCATTCGAATATTCGAAACATTTTCGACGGCATAACCACACTTCATAGCGATATGATGTTTTACTATTGCCTCAACACTTTGTGTTATTGTTACTGTAGTTGTTACATTTTACAAAATTTGCTTTATTCGCTATTATCCTGTTCTGTGAATAGATTTAAAGTGCAGATATAGGTAAATGAATAAACGAGTAACGCAAGTAAATAAGTAAATAAGTAAGTAAATAAACAACGCATGTCACTCTTGAACTGAGGAAGCTAACAAAGGACGTCTGTAAAATTCCCCTAACGATTCTCAAGACGATCTATATGGTCTTGTAGGGCATCTAGCAAGGACCACAGTAGTGAAGTTTTAGTTTTTTGCCGCGGGCAACTGGGTGGCCTAAAACTGCAAAAAAAAATTGTGGCTTATAAGAGAAGGTTCCCAATTAATGGTGAGCTTTTGAGAAGCTATTTTGTTAGGATGTAGGGTGGTGTGAGCGGAGTCCAGAAGTATAGTTAATTTTTGCTGAACGCCTTTTCAAAGACCGGAAAAAAGAGGTGCGCGCAACACTCATCAATCGATACGACACCTCAACCAGACGTTCATCTTTGGCGCATCGGTAGAAGTGCCGCCTAGGAACACAGCCGCGGGCTTTTGAGTTCGAGTCTGCATACTGCCAGTATTTTTGCACACATTAGTTTGTTGTTATCACGTTTTTTTTGTAATCACAGGAGTCAATTATAGGCGATCAATGCTTACAACAAACCAAGGCTGTCTATTTGAGCTTTCATATGTGCTAGTTTTTCAACGACGCGTATCTACACAATAACGTTTCTCTTGAAATAAAAGGACTTATTACTCTTCCCTTTTAGTCAACAACTACGGTACAAAACTAGGAAGCAATTAAACACAAGCGTTTGTCACAGCAAAAGCGTCTTACAAAAGCCAGTGAGGAACAACCTTCGCCGTCTTCGCCATTTTCATTATACTACCTTTGAAATCCGGTGCGAAGGTGGAAAGTAGTCGGGTTGCAGCACGTTCAGGTGAGAAGGATATATTAAGAATACTTATGCAAAAATATGGCCCGGGTTCATAACATTCAACCGTAGGGTCTGCGAATTTGTGTGCAGTTACGGCATCGTTGGTGATATGGTATGGTGTGATGGTGGTGCAGATACGCATCGTTGAAAAACTAGCACATATGAGGACGCAAACAGACAGCCTTAGCTTGTTTCAAGCATTGATGGTTTAAGATTGACTTCTGTGATAATGAGAAAGAGTAATAACAAGAAACTAATATGTGCAAGAATATCGGCAGTACGAGTACTCGAACACAAAAGCCCGCCGGTGTGTTTATCTGAGGCGGCACTCCTACCAATTGCGCCACCGAGGCACATCTCGTGGGTTGTCATAGGGGCTGATGAGTGTTGCGCACACGTTTTCGCACCTCTTTTTTTAGGTCTTTAAAAAAGCGTTCAGCCAAAACTAACTGTGGTTCCAGACTCCACTCATCCTGTCAAAATATCGTAAATCTCACCATGAGTTGGGAACCTTCCCTTGTTACTTAAACCGTTTTGAGTTGCAGCGGTCTCGAGAGGAATTGAAACCATCGATGTTTACTGTTTCCCGTTCAGGCCACTCGAAAAAATCATTATTGAGCAATATTGATCAAGATATTAATGGTAATAATGTTTCATACAATTAACCGCTAGAGATCTTTTCGATGCTCAATAGAACTGTTCCTAGTTCAGATATTGTTTCAGAACGGTAAATTTCCACTTTAAATACCTTAAGTAAGGAAAAACTAGCTAGAAGTAAGAGTTATCGTCAAATGAACACTATCCGTACCTCAGCGCACGACCTCCTGGACCTCGAATTAAAAATTGCTATTCACCGAACGCTTCGATCAGACGAGAGAAGAGCTGATGAACTTATTGCATGACAATGCTCTTTCACACGCAGCGCACACAACAGTGTCCAGCGACTCGATGGATTGGACATAGAAATCGCCATAGTTTCCCGATATTTATCTCTCTCTCTACCACGATGTCGAACATTTCAGCTGCCTTCTTAAATGAAATATTTCTGCTAGAAGTTGGGCTCATGCTAAAACCTAAGTTTAAGAAATTCTGCGTCGTCTCTCAAAATATTAGGTTGTTGCAGAAGTTCTCGCCATTTTCAAGACACCACATTTTTTGGTTTTACAAAAAAGGGAAACACGTCAAGGAACGAAGTAACCGCCGTCATGTTTTTATCACTCTTCTCCGCCTTTCAGGCAGACTCCCTATCCCGTTAGCGTAGAACTTTTCTGGTTTTGATTCGAAAAAGCCAGCCAGCCAGCGTTCCATGTCGTCCTCGTCACCGAGCGTTTTTCCTTGCTTGGCATTGGAGAGATACAGGAAAAGGTGGCAGTCTGTTGGTACAATATCTGGACCGCACGGTGGGTGAGGCAGCACTTCCCATCCAAGGTCGAGAAGCTTCTGGCGGGTCATTCTTGCAATGTGTGGTCGAGCATTGTCGTGCAAGAATCGGATTGTGCCGGATTTATTCGGACGATTTCTGCGATCTTGGCGGCCAGTCTATCCAGCTACTGACAATGCAAGTCCGCTAGTTGGAGTTTCGCTACGGGCCAGCAGCTCGTAGTAGATGACACCTTTGTAATCCAAGCAGACAGAAAGCATGATCTTCGACGGGTGAGGACCCTCCTTTGGCTATGGCTCAGGCTGCTCACCCTTGTCATGTCAATGTCTGCTCTTCTTGATGTTGGCGTACAGGCACCACTCCTCATCTCCTGTGATGATGGACTTCAGCGAGCTATCTGTGCGCATGTACGAGAGCAGTTGACTGCCTACCCAGCACGTCGCTGGCGGTCGCGTTCGGTGAGGTTATGGGGAACTCACTGTGCCAACCTGTGACCCTACCCCGTTGACGTAGGAGCCTGGCGATGGTGGCACAGTGCACACCCAAGTCCTGCGCAAGTTCGCGACTAGTCCGCCATGGGTCCGATTCCACCAGCTGTCGCAGTCGGTCGTTGTCGACATCGGATTCACATCCACTCCTGAACGAATCTTGAAGGTTGAACTCACGTTTGCGAAAGCGTGCGAACCATTCTGCAGTGCGATCGGACTCTGTGCCCTCCCCGAATGCACCATTGATGCGACGACGACAGGAAGCGGCCGCTGACTCACCTAATTTGAAGTGGTACAACAAGAGACCTCGGATGTACTCCTTTGAAAGCTCCATTTTTCTAGAAGGAGTTACGCGAGAGTGAGTAGCTGGCAATAATACTAAACTTACACGTACCTGATCTCTTTATGTGAACAAAAGATAGATTGCTATAAAGTGGCATTAGTGAGAAAGAACATTCAAAACATTCAAAAAATGGTGGGAACTTTCGCAACAACCTGATATTTAGGCACTGATTGGACAACCATAACACTTTTGTCTGAAGATACTAGAAACAGCTGAAGCTTATAGCGAAAAAAAAACATAAATTCTCTGAACGGAAAAACGGTGAATTGTGAAGATCTTGTCAGGTTCTCCTTCGAGAGCACGTTTTTTCACATTAAATTTTAGACTCGATTGATTTCGTTCAAAGTAAGCGGTTACTGCTTTTTCCATCAAGTGTCCAAATCGCTGGTCTGTGCTTTTTTCAAGGTCGAGAACAAATTTGCAATGCATTGGTGGCAAAATGATCACATCCAAAAATGCACGTACTTATTGATAGAGGGACTATAGCTTTATTTTAGGCAAGGCTATCAGAAAGAGCTCAAACTAGCTTGAAAAAGCGGAAAAACGAAAATGTTACAAGTTACAAAACTTTAAGGTCGCTCCACGCACTCGCTCATATCTTTCAATTATACGGGGTGCGCATTAATTATGGGCCTCAAATAATCGAAGTGTCATGGTAACGCAAATTATTCAAAACGGTGAAAAAACTTCGTAATCTTTACTAAGGTCCTTAGCTACCAAAAATTGCAGTCTTCATTTGAAGTGCCCTCTTCATGCGCGTATGGAGCTTCACAGACGAGTTACGAAGGCGTTGCAGGTGGCACGCAGATAGTCCTCATCGAGATCACCAACCTTTCCTAAGTGCAGATTTGAGCGAACCCAAGTTGCTG
This sequence comes from Heligmosomoides polygyrus bakeri, assembly GCA_947359475.1. Classification (NCBI taxonomy): domain Eukaryota; kingdom Metazoa; phylum Nematoda; class Chromadorea; order Rhabditida; family Heligmosomidae; genus Heligmosomoides; species Heligmosomoides polygyrus. The sequence continues at coordinate 95,989,958 of OX375866.1, forward strand.
TATCTTGTAGCTGAGATCTTGTGCTCTAAAACTGACGTGAGCGAAAAGTCAAGTGGGTTCAGATCTGGTGAATTTGATGGCCATTCTTCATGAGCGATGAAATCTGCAAACACCATTGCTGGACGAAACTCGACTTGTCTGCAGGAGCCGAGTCTTTCTGAAAGCACCATGGCTTGTCTCTAAATTGAGAAATGGACTATGGCTTCAAAACGTTCTTCGGGACCAATTTTAAGTGTATTTACTTATTGATTTTCACTCCAGCATCGACGAACATCAGTGTCGTCCTTCCATCTGAGGTTTATTTTATTTATTTATTTATTTATTTAGCCAACACACAAATATACAACGTAGCGAACGAAGAGATGAAAAAAAAACTGGGATTAATTGGCTTGTAATAAACAAGAAATAGAAAAAAGAAAAATGCTGAAGATGGACGAGGTGAGGGGAGAAGGATAGGGAAATGATTGGTATAGGAGTGGCAGGAAGTGTGCTCAACTGGGAACAAATCCATGAACGTTAAGTACATATGTCACGTCTAATTTGAGTATACTAGCTCGATCCAATGAAAAAAGAGTTCACCGATGGGCAGATGGCTTACGATACTACGACCACAGGGCAAAAGCGACAGAACCATGCGAGGTGGCCGTGATGATGAAGCTGTTATAAAATGGCACGCACCCCTGGCAGCCTCCCTGATGGGAGGTCATAAGCTGTTACCTGCCGTGTTTATGTTGATATCAACTTATTAGTGTACAGCAAGTTGCTGAAGCGTTCAAAGGAATTCCGGCAACTCAACGTGCACAAATTGTTCCCCCTCAAGCGCACGAAAATGTGCAGGAGCGTAGCAAGAAGCCGAAAAACAATAGTGGAAATGGATGAACTATACAGAAGAAACTCGTAGCAGCTGCGTAACCGTCCGATTATGTACGTCCAGTCTTGGCGCTTCGTCGTATCTTGTTTCTAATCTTCTCCTTTCTGAAAAATCGGCAGTTGTAGGAACGCGAATGGACGCCGACACTGTTGTATTAGATCTATCTTGTTCTACTTGTCGATCGTTCTGAAATTTTCTGCGGTAGCATATAAGGCCGTGGTTAGCTGAGTTCAGTACGGAGCCACCACCCGGAGGACAGCGACCGGACAGCAGCGGACGACTGGACCACCGACGACGCGACAACCCGTTCACCAGCAGACGAGCCATCCACTCCACCACAAGAGCCAGCCACACGGGAGCAACCACGGACAACCCCAAACGCGCAGCCAAGGACTACATCCACATGAGCATCACTTTGCAAACGTGTTCAATAAAGATTTACAGGTCGACACACCAGGGGAAAGAAAGGAAAGGTTATCGCACCTCAGTCCATAACAGAGCTTGGATGTGCAGTCTTCCCGAGGAATCTCCCCCAGAAATGACTCGCTTCTTATCTGCTGCGAGAATTCAATTGTTTTGTAGATTCACAATATGTTCTATTGTAAAATTTTTCTCGTCACTGAAAACGATGCTCCGGTGCGTGCCATCTGCGATGTGCGTCAAAAGTCTCCCGCATCTCTTCATCCGCACATTCTTCATTTGGGGCGAGAGGAAATGTGCCGCCTATTGTCGGTCAAGGCAAAGCCCTAGCTTTCCTCTGACAATGTATCGCTCAGAGGTAGCGCTGATGCCTTTCTCTTTCGTCACATTCCTCAATAAGCGGTGAGGAATTTTTCTTACGAATCTTTTCATGGTGTCAGACGTTGCGACAGATACCTTTTCACCTCGTTCTCTCCCGTCCAATGTACTTTTGAGATCCTCGATCCGCTCAATGGTGTTTCGGACCAATCGCTGGAAAACAGATAGAAGATGAGCAATTTCCTTCGGCGCATGACCTTCCTGGTGCAGACCGATGATGGCGGCACGCTTCGCTTGAGCTTTAACCATAGTTTAGAATGCAAAAAACGTACACAAAACTTTTCGTGTAGCACAACATAAACAAATTACGGAGCAATAACACTTAAATTTTTAGAAAAAATGTAGCTCGTGGTTCAAATCCGTAAATTTTCGCCGAGACCCATAATTAATGCGCATCCTGTAGACTTGATTTGAGCGCGCAGAGTCGCATGCCTGTTACAGTTTTGTAGCACACTGTCACATCGAAAATATAACTAGTAAGGCAATAAAATATTATAAATAATATAGCGCAGCGTTCGATCAAACGGCGCCGGCGGTATAATGGCGTAAAACATTCCCGAACGGTCAGCAAGAGGTGTGGGTTTGAGTCCCGCCTTAAGCTAGAGTTTTGATCTAGGCAAACATTGTTGTAACAACTTAAAAATAATGTAGCATATGTTGGCAAGTAATAATTTCTTTATTTAAAAATCGAAAATTCGAAAAATTCGAAAAATGTTGCCACGGGCCGGCCACGTAATGCGCTTCGCAGACACTCGCTAGAAAAGAGCTTCAACGACTGTATTCCGTGAGATGTCAGGAGAACACCAGGAGGCCCATCAACGCGTTGGTCGGACTTCTTCGTGAAAGCCCTGAACAAACGATATGACGCTCTTGGTGTCTTTCGAGCGAGGAAGATCCATTGGAGCACTCTGGCACAGGACAGGGCGAATGGAGACGCTGCTGCGCCAGCTCGATCAACTCGATAATTAACGAGACGGGAGGTGATACAGGTAATAATGCAATAATACTAAATCCTTTCTTAAGCCTTAACTTTTATTTACGATACATCTAAGCCGTTACCGGCAGTTACAACAGAAGTAACCATATGGGGTTCTGAATCACAAGTTAAAAAGAAACGGGGAAGCTTTGCAGGTAATTGTTGTGAGGCTCTATTTTAGTGTAAAAACGTTAACCTTCTCAATAGAGTTCACTTAAATATTGAAGATTATATTTGATTCCAGCATAGTCGATCACGTCTATAATTAAAATTTTTGAGCGAGTGCATGGCGCAACCTTAGTACTTTTTTAGACCGTACCGTTTCTACTTCTCGCTCTTTTATTCGGATCCTAGGTCCTGCTAATAGCCTTAGCTACAATAAAGTTTTAGTCCTGCTGGAACAACTCGGTGCTCCTATTCCGTTATATGTTGTAGTGCTCTGCTGGTTTTCTCTGAATTTTGAGGAAATCGCTGTACAACAAAACTGTTAGTTTCCGACCAAATTTTAACAAACATTAACTCCATACACAATCAATTGAGTTCAAATTTTGATTTTTTGGATAGAAACACGGCGCGATCCGGCTGCAGACATGTAAGCAAATTTCGTAAGCTTTACTGTCAGCAGTGTTACGTAGGTTTAAATACACATTTTTTGGAAAGTGTTTTAAGAAGAATTTCAAAATTCAAGTGTACAGTTAGGTAGCGCTATGTTTTCTTGCAAGAACTTCGCAATTCTGATCGGCGTTTCCCTCATGAAGAACAGTATTGGTAGAACAAGAAATAAGGATAAACAGTAAAGGTCGGCGGACATTATTTTTCATTTAGTTAAAGCGCAGACGGGTGATATCTGAAAATGTAAAAAAAACGACACTAAATAAACAGCCGAAATGAATCACACCTCATTGGTAATGTGTAAGCGAACAATGCACTCTCAGACTGTACAGCCTCACAAGGTTTAACAATTGGCATGTCTTCTACAGACCTTAGCGGACAACCTCGTCATGCCAGGAAGCAAGTTGAAGCCCTTGAGAATCCGATAAGTTAGGAAGTCTGACCTGATTCGTGATCTGGCTATGGGGTCGAAGAGTGACCTTACCTCTTCTTTTGTGCGAGAATGATTTGCTCTATCAGAACATGTATTGCATTTCTTTCTTCATCATGAATTTTGTCAGTTTTTAGGTCGTTGAAGTGAAAAGTGAAAAAGAAGCCATTTGCGCACTTGTTCTCTCCGCTTAGGTTTGTGATTTTTTGCGCAGTTTTTTATAGCACTTGGAAGACAATGTTCTGTACAACAAGAATATGTGTTAGTGCTATTTGCTCATTTGTCCTTTATTGATTTTTAGGTCATCAAATTGGGACGTCCGAAGGAAGATGGTTATATTTGCCGACAGCTCCTGCTCTGTGGTTGGAATTTTTGGGTTGGTGTTATACGTCATTCGAAAGAGAATGACTTGCTCTATGAGAATGTGTGTCGCGTTTATTGATTTCTATTGAATATCAACAAAATGCCAAAAAGAGAAAAATCGTCTTCACCAACAACTCCTTCTCCTTCTTCAGTTGTTGATATTCGACAGAAATCAGCGTGAGCCAATAAACGCGACACAAATTCTTAGTGAGCAAGATATCCTCTTCCAAGCGACATATAACACCAAGCAAAAAAGTCCAACCACAGAACCGGAGTTTTGGTAAAAATTCGGACGGAAAAGTCGGAATCCCAATTTGATGGACTAAAAATCAATAAAGGGCAAGTGAGAAAATAGGACCAACACATATTCTTGTAGCACAGAACATTTTCTCCCAAATGCTCGAAAAAACTCCGCGAAAAATCACAAACCTAAGCGGAGAGAACAAGTGCGCAAATGGCTACTTTTTCACTTTTTCACTTTTCACTTCAACGACCTAAAAATTGATAAATTTCATGATGAAAAAAGAAATGCAATACATGCTTTGATAGAGCAAATCATTCTCTTTCGAAAGCTATATAGCACTATAAAAGAGACCGCCGGCGAAATCTGCAGTTAATCGTTAAAAAAAAAACGGCGGGGACTTATGGGACAACCTAATATTTATTTTTTATATTATACATACATGCATTTCGTAATAAAATCCGAATCGTTTCTGGTGTTCAGTGATCGAAGACGAAAATAAAGAGCTCCTTGCAAGCTGTTACAACGAGATTTGCGTGCGATGAAAACTCGAGCTCCAGGCGGGACTCGAACCCACACCTCCTGTTGACCAGGCCGGAATACTCTACGTCATTACACCATCGGCGCTGTTTGATCACACCTCGTGGGACTTATCAGCACTCACTTGTGTGCCGGGATGCGCCGGTGGTGTAATAGTGTAGAACATTCGCAACCGGTCAGAAGGTGGTGGGGTTCGAGTTCCGTCTGGCGCTAGAGTTTTGATAGCAACCAAACATCGTTGTGACAGCTTGCAACCTCAACACCAGCCACTTGAGGCTGGAAGAAACTGACTTGAAAGAGATATTTTTATTGGATGCGTCCCGCACCTTTGATTGCGTATTTGATGTATGCCATTATTGTGACGGCCAGTGAAAGAATGAGTAAGTCTTAAAAACATCCCAAGTCAGTCTTCGACCGGTTCTCTGACCTGGGAAGGATGAAAGGCTTGATTAGCAGGGATTGAGATCCTTACCTTAAACTTAGACAATGAGAATTGAAAAAATCTGTGTTAGTAATAATAAAAAATCAGCAGAAGTCATGGATGTGACTTATATGGAGAGGCTGGAACGTTCGACCGAACAGAGAACACACCGCATACTCCCACTCTGAGTGCGTCGTTCGATGCGGTCTGACTGGTGTCTTCCTACCACCAAATGTAGGCCATATTAACGACTTGTTGCGAGCACTGTAATGAGGGGCAGTTTTACTTGAGCGTAATAGTGCATGACTCCTACTCATGGAGGCCACGGAGTAGTGGAAATCATTCTGCTGTTCAACTAGAGATTCAAGTTGTGGTTGACAGGGGTTCCGAATTAGTTTGTTCATTTATGTTTCAGCGAAAAATTTGTATTTTCAAAGTATTTGCTGACCAGGTTCGACTTTCAATGAATCTTGGCATGACATTCCTGATTATCGATGCAGTGTTCTTGAGCTGACCATATTTGCTGACCATTTTCCACTCTAGGCTAGTCTATTACACATGGCTAATTCGCGATTTGTTGCTAAGAGATACACTTATTTGTAAAATTTGAATTGAACTGTTGATTAAGCGTAGCTAATTTCGCACTTTATTCAATATTAAGCACAACCGCTCCGGTTTTTTCTTTGCAGTTGGCAAGAAACTCTGTCATGCTCCGTAAGAGTCATTCACATCGGTAGAAATATGTGGAGCACTTCTGCGTTGTAGTATTTCTGTAGCTTCGCTCTGCTCTCTAGCCACGAAATGAGTTTAATTCCTGATGCTTCAGTTGGCGTCACACCTTATGACGGTGGGTGGTTAGACTTTAGTAACCCTGAAATTCATGCCCCTGTGCTGATTTCCAAGTCTCCTCACTGTCTTCACACTCACGTGATGTGCTGTAAGGCACTGAACTTGCGTTTGGGTAATAACTTTGGGGTAACTCCAACGACGCGCGACCGCCCCCCCCCCCCCCCCCCCCCCCCAGAACGTCGGTGCGGGACGAAATTGTACGAAGTGTCCAGACGTCATAGTGAAAACGTCGTGCACGGTGACCATGCTACGCCACGATGTTATGAATTTTTCAAATAACTTCGTGTCTTCGTATGGGAAGGCTTGTAAACGATAGTATTCACCCGTGGTATTCATTTAATTTACCCCCTTTATGTGTGAACGATGGTATTCACCCGCGGTATTCATTTAGTTTACTCTCTTCATATGTACTCTCTATCAATGGGTAAATGCATATTGCCAAGGGCAGCTTGGTGTTTTCCACGGACTTTATAACTTAAAACTTTCATGGAGAACTTTTCGACCTTTCCAAATTAATGACGTTCAATCATGCTTTCTCAATCATAAATGTGTTTAATTTCTGAATCAGTCATCGTTTAGGGGATAGTATCTTAACTAAACATTTTGTCCTATGAACAGAACTCACAAACCTGGATACAGCACTTGTCTGCATTTCTAGGATTTTTACATCAAGTAGGATTCACGAAAAATGCCTTTTTCCAACTGGAGGAAGTGTTCAGAGTTCCGAGCTTCAGCAACATTCGAGAACAGAGCACTGTCGTTGAACCATATCGAAAACTAGGCAGACTGGACACGTTATGCATTTCGCTGACAGCCGCTGGATAATAGCGGTGACTAGCTTGATTTAAAAAAAACAACAACAACAGCAACAAAACTAGTTGAGAGTCTTGAACACTGGCAAAATTTCGTGCTCCGGGACGAACCAAGCGTCACCGAGCGCACGTCCGCGTTTCCGCGCCGCAACGTCGCGTTGCAGTAATATCCTGGATGTCCTGCGCGTGAGTAGCAATCAATAAACTAACGACTTACTCAATACTTTCGACTTAAACTGGTCTTGACACTGTGTATAATATTGCTTTTATACACCAAATCCAAGGGAATCCCTAAGCACAACCAGTAGTTGTTGCCTTACTTCTACATGGGAGTTTGTGCTCATGCGGACGATGAACAATTAAGGCCCATGCACACTTCTGCGACAGCGCGGCGCGGCAAGTTGGGCGACGGCCACCTCCACGAAATCCGGCGGTCGCGGCGCGGTCGCGTTAGAGCACCGTTTTAGGCAACGGGACCGACGTCCCCGTGGATGTCGCACCGCCAGGAATGGTTTGAACCATTCCAGCCTGCGGCACTCAGCGCGGCGTCGCCTGCGATAGCCGCACGACAGTCGCAAGAGTGTGCATGCCCCCTCCCTGCGGCACGTGTCGCAGTGTCGCGCCGCGGCCGTCGCGGCCCTATGCTTCATCACGGCCGCGCCGCGCTGTCGCAAAAGTGTGCATGGGCCTTTAGTGGATCTGCGCTTAGCTCCGTGACTAGTTCTGTGGACCCTTGTGTCGTTCTGATCTGCGTTCTTCGCTGCGCGCCAACATAGTGATTGTAAGAAAAAAAAACTGAATTCCTGAACAACTCAACATTTTACATTAATCAATGGTGAGACCAAACTTTAGGCGTGAAAGCAAAATAAAGCAATGAACAAAGAGAGACACCAAAAGTCAAAAAAATTCAGAGAGCCAAGGGTTTGGGGGAGTGGGCAACTTGACGGAAACGAGCAGTGGCCCGCCAACACTGCAAGTCGCTAGAGAGAACGGCTTCGGATACCATCTTAGTAGGTCCGCCGCTTCCATCAGTGCCCACACGACGGCAGAGTAAGGGAACCGTAAGGATAAAACGAACGAAAGCGTCTAGAAATGGCTGTATAATAAGCAGAACCAAACCAGGTAAACAAATAAAGAAAATCAAAAATCAAAATAAAAAAATCTAGGGAATCCAGAGGAAAAATTTAAACAGGTAAGCTCATGAATTCAAAGTAAAACAGAAAATAACACCAGGCAAATGAATCTAGCAATGTTGCAAAATAAATAAATAAAACAATCTTCTACTTCTCTGTAAATCTGCTAAACTAAGGAAACCAAAATGTATTTAAGATATATTCTCCAAATGCAAAGTTGAAAGCAGATCAGTTTTCCTCAATCTTCTCCGAAAATCGTATGCGTTTTTAGAATCCAGTAAGGTCCAAGGTAACATTTGTAACCAGGGTGCACCGCGGGTAAAAAAGCGAATTGAAGACTTTTTCACGATTTTTCCTTTTCAATTTAGGATAGTGGAAACAATAACGATTACGGTGACCTAGCGTTGGCAAGAGAACCCAATATTTGCTAGCTCTCAGTTTTGATTCTCCTTTTAGAACTTTAAAACAGAAAACTAAATCACTGATTATTCTTCTGTAGAAGAGACTTTTGAGGTTGAAAAGCTTAAGTCTTTCCTCATAACTAGGAATAGAAAGAGCACCCCTGAGAGTGCCCTTACATCTATAAAACAGGATAGTTGCTATACAGTGTAGACGATGACGAGTAGCACCACATGTGGACCATACTGCAGGAAGACCACAGCATGAGCAACCGCTCAGAAGTACGACGAGCGGCAATCTACAACCGCTTATTACAATGGTGACTGGTAACGGGTGTGTTACGTTAGGTGTCTGCCATTACTGTAGGGGCGGAGCGATACGCTCGACTACCGTAGGCGGACCAGGTGCCGCGTTCGTCACGGACGAGATTTCACCACAAGATGAGGCGAATTTAACAGAGCACACATCGCTGTCGTGGAGCAGATTCCGTAGAGAACCATACCGGATCTGGTTCCTTTTCACTTTGTGCTCTGTATTCTTCTTTTCTGCAAGTTTTGGGTCCGACCACATGCCGCCTCTGAGACTGCAAAGTGAAAATGATAACAGGAGCAACACGTCAAGTTTCTTCCTTTTTTAGTTACGTCAGCTTTGCAGCTTTTGCTCAGGCCATGTTCCCTTTTCAACTTCTGTGTTTTCTTTTGCTTAGTACACTCCTTACTAGCACGTGAGTTTCATTGCCTTCGTTATAGTGCCTAATAAGGTGAATCCCCATCCCATGTGGACTCACTCAGAGCCCAGAGCGTATTAAAACTAGAGGGTCAAAGAAAAGAAAACAGCAAGAAATGAACAAAGTCGTCAGTCACCACCCTACAACAGAAAGTCTGCTCCACAGCGCATGTTGCTGTCTGTTCTCTGTTCATCCGTTGCACCTCGTCCAAGGCGGGCTCAATAACCCGCCATGCTTCAAATCGGGGGCGGTGGCGGGCGGCAGTGGCGGGCGGCGGTGGCGCGCTACCGTAACTCAGGGAGATACCTAACCTATGAACCAGGGGTGTGCGTAATTACGATTTACGATTCACGATTTTACGATGTACGGCAATTTTTGTCGAATTTTTTTACGATTTACGGTTTACGACATTTTGGGTCGTAAATCGTAAATTTTCGTAAATGTGATCTTTGATCAAAGATGAAGATAGATAAAGATGAAGATCGAAGATAAAGATGTCGGATGTCGAACTTCTCCAGAATGCTATAAATAATGTCCAGAAGTGGTCCTCTGAGTGGAGCTTACCGCTTTCGGAAGAAAAGTCTAAAGTGCTCCACATTGGTACTAGAAATGACAACGTGCCTCACTACTCCATTAATAGTACACCACTTAATGAAGTTGAAGAAATAAAAGAACTTGGATTTCTAGTTACCAGTAATCTGTATTTCGATAAGCACTGTGCAGCGGTAGCCAACAAAGCTATGAAAGTCATATTTAATCTATTTAGAGCCTTGTCTTCAAATGACAGTTACATTGTCTCCAAGCGTATAGGATTTTTGTCAGGCCAATACTGGAGTATGGTAAGCCAGTTTTTAACTCTTACACACGAAAGGCTAGTGATATTATAGAACGAGTTCGGAACAGCTTCACCAGAAAGCTTATGATACGTAGTTTGGAATTTCCATATGACCGAATTCCGTCAAGTAAGATCAGGAATCGTGAAATTGGGCTGGACACTCTTGAGTTCAGAAGAAGGCGAAATGACCTACTGCTCTTTCACAAAATTGCTCACGATGAAAGCAGTATAAAACTCACTGACCTAGTGACGTTGAGAGCATCTAATACTCGTGGTGGTACAATAAAGTATGATGCTGGAAGAACCAAGCGAAATTGTAGGCGCTTCTTTTTCTTGCATGGGACCCTCCCTTCATATGAAAAGCTTCGGAGAAGACAGAATCTTCTTGGGAATTATGAAGCTTTAAAAAAAATTCTGAAATCACATCTGAAGCCATAACTTATGATGCCTTAGACGTTGTCCATCATTTGTCCATCATTTTCTCACCTAGATAATATGTGTAGATTGTATTTGCTTTTCTCGTTTGGTGATTTTTTATACAGTTTGCGCACGATTGTACTTGTACTCGTGTAAATAAATAAATAAATAAATAAATAAATAAATAAATAAATAAATAAATAGATAAATGTGCCCACTCTAATGGTCCCTCTTATAGCTCATTCCTATTTCCGTTTGGAGTTAATTTTTGATGATCTGATACGCTACTGTGTTGTAAATACGTCCTGTTCACAGCCTTCTCGAATCCGACTTTTCTCTTCGCTAACTAACTTTTCCATTTCTCCAACATTGTAAGAGCTCCCGTTTGGAACCGGACAGGTTCAGGATGGAAAAAAGTGCAATACAATGTTTAGAAAAATAAGCTCCTGCCTAGGAGGCTAGGGAGGCTGGGCTCCTCCGTTTCCGGTCCAGAGCTAGCAAGGCACATCGTGTTCCTACTGCCGAAGGTTGTTCCATTTCATCCCATAGTCTGTGTTTTGTTTGTATTTATTTTTCTCATGACTGCCTTATGCAGCGTATTGAATGAATAAACAACTAAATAATAAAAGGACACTGGAAGCAGTTTCTTAGAGAAAGAGAGACGAGTATTCTAGCTCCACGTCCTGTTTGGTAATAATGTCGAGTCACTCCGTTTGTAACAGATACATGCTAACCCTACCGAATAGAATTGACCCAAATCCACGATCGAACATCATTCGTAATTGGAAGCGGGTCTAGAAAGTTGCTACACTCATGTGGAAAGGATAAAGCACTAATGTCTCGGTATATGTCGCGAGGACGGGCAGCATTGTAAGATGGAAACGCCCCATCCAATCAGACCGCATTGAATAGGCATGCCATTCAGAAAGGGCGTGTAAAGTCGGTACCCTGATTGGCTGGCATATGTTCAGTCAATGCTCTGGTTATTATTGGCTGGCGCGCTCCCACCTACCAATGCTGCTCACCTTCGCGACATGTACCAATGTTTCTATCGGTTTGCACTGTGATTTATAGGGCTGAGCAAATTGGTATAGAAAGTGCGGCAAAATCGAGCGCGTAGCTTTCCATGAAAAGATTGAACTGGTCTTGATCTCCATTTACGGTGGCATGACTGAGTTTATCGTATTCGCCCTATCTAATCCACTTACTATGCTGCAGGTTCTCGAAGGGGAAACGGAGCTGGCGAAGGGTAGCCCGAGCGAGCGCAGGGAGTTATTAAATAGCAGAGCAATATTATAAAGTTTCAGAAATCTTACAAGTGCAGGCTTGAGCAGGAACGCGGCGCATTGATCAGTGGTGAAGCGGTTTTTTAATTTTTAATTTTGACAGCGAATTTTTCGCAGTTGTTTCTACTAATTCCAAGACTAAAACGCAAGAGAAAAATTGGTGCTAAGTTAGGATTTTAATGAATATTCAAATGATGCAAGCTTTCTGTTGGAATGCCAGGCATAGGCTTAATAATAGTTTTTGAATTTACAGTTTTTTGACTTTCCTGAAACGTGTTTAGTTTGGTTTGAAAGATGTTTTATTAGCAAGAAGCCTTGAGAAAAAAAGAGTTTGGTAAGAAAGCTGTTCAGCTTAAGCTGAAAATAACACAACAGTTAAATAAATATTGAATCGCATCTAATCACCATTAGTAGAAAAAGCTTCAGGAAATTTAATTGTACTGCACTACAGTTAGATGACTCTTACGATTTACAACGGTTTTTTCGTATTTACGATTTTTGATTCATGAAGTTTCGATTTTCATTTACGCACACCCCTGGTACGAACCCACTGGGGCCGTATGCTATTCTCTCCCCAACCGTCCCCGGCCGGGAATGAGACGGTCTCCGCCCACATTCTCGGTATGCACATCATGCGCCATCGATTTTTCGCGCCATCCCCGTCCCCGAGTTGGGCGAGAATAGCATACGGCCCCAGATGGTGACGATTGGTGAAGTTTGCGCGGGAAGGGACCAAGATTGCGTCGAGGAGTTCCTGCGCTCTTGTTGCGCCAGGCAGGACCCAGGAACCACGTACACTATGTGTTCTCAACAGAGTCGTGGCGAGAGTCACGATGGGAACCGAGGGCTCACCTTGAAAGCAAAACAAACCTTTCCTTTCATCGCACTTCCCCCACACCATTAGACATTGTGTGTTCCAAGTGCTCTCCAAAAATTGAAAAGCTACCCTCCACATAAGATTTTTAACCGGTGTTTATTAGGCTGTCGCAAAATAAATAACCGAAACGGACCGCCCACGTCAACCTGATATAACACAACTTTTAATCGAAGTAAAAGCCACCAGGAAATGAATATGATTCTTTACAATAAAAATCGAGACCACAGGAATTAACGAAATCAAGGAGGGTACATTCAACATCGGCCAAAATAGTGAATGGTTTCTGACGCAAATAAGAATCAAGAGCTCGGAAAAACTGATAATCAGTGGGAAAAAGGTAGGTAGAATATGGTGGGTGAAGGAGTATTTCGATACCTGCATGGGTCAATTTTCGCCGAGTGAAAGACAGTTTTCCTGCGAATGGGTGCATCTGATAAGGATAAGGATAAAGGATAAAGGACGGCGTTACTCAATCCCTTCTGAGATGCGCCAGCGCATTCTACTTCTACGGGATGTCGTGGAGAATGCGTATTTGGCCATACAATGACTTGCCGTGGGCAGCCGATGAACAAGTCAGCGCTTTATCCTTCCCAGACAAGTCTGGTACCAATTCACAGACCCCGGAGGGATGGAAGGCTTGGTTGGCCTGGGCGGGAAATCCGAACCAGGAACCTGGTATCGGGTGCACGCGACAGTCGCGCCTCCTCCGACTGCGCTACGCGCGCCCGGGTGCATCTGATAATATTCATAAATATAGTATTGCAGGTTCCCCTATAATAGGACCACATAAAGTGCGGATTTAAGATTTTTTAGGCCGCCTAATGACAAGCTGGATTTTGGTTAACACTTTAAGGCAATTTCGCGGAGAGCTGTAAGTCGTACAGTCCAGATTTTTAAGGGTACGTCGACGAACGACAAAAAACTTAAAATGGAGTATAGTACGTACATCAGGCCAATAGTTGAGTCAGGGAGTATTATTTTTAACTCTCATAAGAGAAAGGCAACTTTTTTGTTTTTTATTTTTTATAGAAAATGCAAAACAATTTTAGGCCCAAACTGCTCATTAGAACCGGAGATTTTCACTATTCTAGGATTTCCAGACCAACTACTCAAAATAAATACCTGAATATTTCTTCCTCAAACACAAGGGAGATGTATTTGATATGTGCATGAAACACAAGATAGTAACAGGAAGAATTGATCTTGCACCGCTTAGGCTACGAAAATGTTAAGCTCAGGTGGAATTTGATGTAAAACTACACAGTAGCGTGTCCTTAAAACATGAAGTAAGCCTCACCATTACAATACCGTCCTCTATGTTTGGTCTTTGGGCGGAAAAGTGCAAAAAACGCCTTTTCCGCCGCCTCTTGATAGCGCTCTTCAAATTGCGCGCTTTGAAAAATTAATTCGATATTTGGAATCGGCATCGAATAGTCTATCCGATAAAGAGAAAACGCTCAATAAATTTTAGAAATGTTGATTTGATGAGTTTTATTCAGAATATGACCTTTAGGTGTAATTATCTCCCGCTATGGAGGGGTCCGCCGAGCTGGCCAGAACCTCGGTCATAAAATCAACATTTCAAATATTTTCTGAACGATTTTCCCTTTATCGGATAGATCACTCGATGTCGACAACTGTCAAATTATTTTCAAAGCACGTAATTTGAAGAGCACTATGAAAAAGCGGAGAAAATACGTTTTTTCCACTTTTCCGCCTAAAGACCAAACATTAAGGCCGGTATTGTATTTCCTGCTCTTTGGTAAGCTTGCCTAGGGCTCATGCAACAAAATCTGAAGCGTGAGTTTTTGGCAGACGAGTAGGCGAGTCTACACATTAGCTTAGCTTGGAGAATCTATTAAAAACGTCTGGACTCTTTCTATGACCGTCGAATTTTTGCCAACATTCTGAAAAAAATTGGCTCCTGCCACACCTATATGCTATCCGGTTAGCAGTTTATTTCAGGCTTTTTCCGCAAGGCTGCAGGAAAGCCTAACAGGAGGCGCATCTATAACGGGTTGAATGACGCCATTCCTTCCCTTTTCTCAAAGACTTCCCACTGTTTTCGTCTTCAAACGAGCTCTATTCCTCTAGAAAGCGATTATTGTTTTCAGTTTGAAGAAAGACGCCTGAATATGCATCGTCCTTTACCGTCTCACCTTACGATTTATTCAGGACCAGCAGATGTGGACGCCTGCGAAGTATTTCTTCATATGTATATTGGGTTTGCAGTGTTATTTCTTGGCGAAGACAGTGATTCGTCCAAATATTAAATATCTCTATGAAACGAAAACACCAAAATATGTTGGAATTCATCTCAACGGTGGTCGAATGGGAAACCAAGTAAGTTCAGACCACATACAAGGTTAGGAACTCAGTTTTTTTTTTAAAGAATAGAGATAAAAAGAATAAAGAATCTATCACTACTTACATTACCTTAAGAATTACTTTATAACAAGAATTCACCAACACTTAGGTTGCTCTAGGCGCTAACTAACATTTTTTCTTCTTCAGCTATTTCATCTAATAACCGGATATGGTATTGCGAGAACACTAGGACGTATTCACTATTTGCCCTATGAGGACGACGGGCTGCATAAGCATGTGCTCAACTATCTGGAAGCTTTCAAAATAATATTTCCTCGATTGAAGGAAACTTACGTTATAGCAGAGGTAGGCAAACGTTTTCTTATTTTTTCCTGCAAAAATCTGTCTTTCAGGGTGCTTAAAATTATGGGCAAAACATCCTTCCGTGATAATGCTGTTACAAACCAAGATTGATCAGTAATTTAGAAACCACACCAACCTACAACTTTTATTAGCCATCCCATTTATTCAATTTTCAAAATGTCTTCTTCAAGCACAGGCCTTCAGAAGCCTTACTACCTGCTACTACTATCTGCTACTACTACTATTTATAATATTTACCTTAGATTCTTTATAACGTTTCACCTCCTTGCTCCGCACCCTCCCTTATCAATGTCATATCTACTGTAAATCGGGTTGTTTCTGAGCCGTAGCTAAAACCTACTCTAACCCGCCAATATTCAAACAGTTCATTTCCATATTCGCTTGTCATAGGTCTTTAGACAGGGAATGAGTGAGCAAATTCGCAAATGCTGTAATTGCGTGAAGACATCGAGGACCTTTCGAGAGCTCAACGTTAGCAAAATGGCGCGACTTGTTCAATACGCTGAGCAACGCTCCGTTTAAAAGTGTTTCTCAGCGTCGGAAGTAGTAAAGAAGCGGGAGATACACCAATATGAGTGTCACACAACTTGTTTTACTACAAAGATGTCTCACCTTAACCCACTCATACCGCTTGTACTGTCATCCGATTTCCTCACCGAGTAATCTCATATGCTCGCCAACGAGAGTAGTGAAAGATCAGCTTCTTTAATTCGAAGCGTGGAGCTCTTTACACGAACACTCGTAGTGAGCCACACTTTTCTTGGGTTTCAAAAAGTGGTCTAGCCAAAACTGTAGTGGAAGTTCAGGTACTGGTTGGATATCTCACGAAATCTATGGCTCATCCGCAGTCATACAGTGCGATCAAAAAAGATAGGTTCACGGCTGATTTTCTTGTTTCTGTCTCTTTCCACGTGTTTCGGCTGCAGCCAATTCCAGTATTGTATCAGTGAATTGACCATAGCAAAAAAATATAGAAGCAAAAGACTTGAGCGAAATCCGCACCGTAACGGACTACAAGAAGTGAAGAAGGACTGCTTGAAAGCTCTCAACTCTAGGTTGTTCAAAAAAAGATTCATCAAAGAAGGCACGACTAGAAAGTCAGGTCACTTGCAATTAATTTATTAGTTATCAACCTTTTTTTTAGCAAAGTCTTCAGAGTAAAATGGGCCGCGGTCTGATGCTTTCAATGTTCAATGAAGAACAAACCGGTACTTGTGAAGCAAAGGGCCCGTGGTGCCGTGGGGTTGCCGGTAAACATGTTAACGCGGCAAGCCCACGGCACCACGGGGCCGGTACTTATGAAGCACCCTTCCTTGAGTGCCGTGGGTTGCCGCGTTGCCGTTGTCGTTGCCGCGTTAACATGTTTCCCGGCAGCCCCACGGCACCACGGGCCCTTTGCTTCATAAGTACCAACAAACCCAAATCAAGGCATTCAGTAATGCAAGACCAAGCGACCGTCGAATTTCGACGCAGCTGAAGCTATCGCAGAATGTGGTCCTCAAATTATCAGGAAATCCTGAGCAACATGTGATTGAGATGCATTTAGAACGCCCCAGGATCATTTTCTCCGGAGATGAGAGACAAATCGTGCGTGTTATGTCCAATATATCGATCAGCCTGGAGGGGAGCGCAAGAGTCTTTCTGATAAAGCGGCGACAGGAACTGTCCGAAACTGCCTAGTACGCAACGGCAACGTTCTACACACCCAACTCAATTCCGTCCCACTTTTGACAGCAGCACACAAAAGGCATCGGCTACAATTCGTTTCCAACAACAGATGCCGTCTTTGGACTGAGGCAGATCTTTCGTCTCGCTAGATGTTACATTAACTACTTTGATGTTTTATCACTCAGATGATTTTTTCTGACGAAAAACGCTCGTTGGGCCAGAGACACTATTGACACGATTTGTGCAAGTAGATGGTGTATTTTTCAAGGAGGAATTTAGGAAGCGGTGCAGCAATGGTGTAGGCAGCATTTCACGCGGGAGGAAAGGTTACTATTGCATTCATATCATATATCAATAGCAAGGATGGACTCCCACGAATACCTGTAAGTGCGGGAAATCCGTTTGCTTCCATTCCTTGAGAAGAATGCTGACCAGAGTTGGATCTTCCAACAAGACAACGCCTCTGACCACGCTAGCAGGTCGATAAAGGATTTCTTCAGGACCCATTCATTAGAACTTCTCGACTGACTGGCACGTTCTCCGGACCTCAATCCAATGGAGAGCATTTTAAGAAAAATTTACGAAGACAATAGAACGTCTGTCGAGGGACTTAGGATGGCGATTCTTCGAGCTTGGAAAGGCCTCCCATTCGAACTCTGGATAGCCGAAAAGCTGCACGAAGCTCCTCTACGATGGTACGGCCGCTTCCTTCGCGCTAACGACGACACCGTCCGTAAGATCGCCTGAACCTTGACGTTCCTGGAAAGTTGCCCAGAGGACGCCCGAAGTAACGGTGGCTAAATACGTTGCACTTGGACTTAAAGATAGCTGGTGTGCATCCCGATCAAGCACTTGATCGGGAGAAATGGCGTCACCACAGAGAGGACTCCGCCACCAAGCGGGGCAAACACTAATGAAAATGATGATGATGGTGATTCGATCCCTGAAAAAGCATGCTGTCAGCAGGACTCATTGGTGTAGCAATAAATTGTGGAGAACCAACTGATTACTAGTGATCACTGATAGCTTTATGTCTTGTCAATGAAGTCTTGTTTCCTGGCGAATCTAATTTTGAACAACCTCGAGTTGAGCGCCTTCACTCAATGGTTCCTCATTTGTTGCAGTTGTTGGAGATTTTGCTCAAGTCTTTTGCTCCTATGCTTCTTGCTATGTTCAACACCGATAGAGTTTTGGAATCGACTGCAGCCGAATCGCAGGCAGAAACAAGAAAATCAGGGGTCGGAAATCTTAATATCCTATCTCAGTATAGAAACTGACTGACTTCAAACAAATGGCACACAATATTGAGGATGAGATCGCATTTAAGTCAAAATGGGGAAGAGCACAAAAGTGACAGAAAATTTATGGAACACTGGATGTTCATCCTTGGACAAAAAATCGAAGAAGCTTACTGCAGTTTGGCATCGCTCTCTACTTGCTCCGTTATCTGAGACTGTTCAAGAGCTCCGTCGGTGTAAGAAGATCACGACGGAATTTCCGTGTTTTTGGGCTGCTGAGTGGAAACAGACTCCAAATAGATAGTTTTCAAAAGTGTGCCGCTAACCAAAATGTGTTGATAGTCCTCCAACATCGAGCTACGTATTCAGCACTCAAGGCGCGTTTTGACGGGCATCAAATTCGACGGATGCCGTCTATCCCACGGGCTTCTATCATTTGAAGTGCAGCTACTAAAAACATAGCTGCTAAAAACATAGACTTTTAAAGCCACAACATTATAGGGCACGGTAGAGTTGTGTGCAAGTTATGAGTAAGTAATTGAGACGGTCAGCTTTTTCAAGTCAATAATTCATCAAAGAGAACAGATCCAATTTTACTCAAACTTTTAGCACAAAATACAGAACATTTTTTCCAAATAGTGAAAATACCTGTGTACAAGTAAAAAGTTTATGAAATGAACAAAATTCGTCCAGCGGAGCCTGCGAAGCGTCTTTACGGAACATATAACTGCTTGCTCCAACCAACAGCTATTCTGATCCTCAAAGGTCGAAAATACTCGAAACTCCTGAGATCTTCTTTCGCTTGCTTGAATTGTGCTAATTATTTCCATGCTGATCACGGGTTCATCCTGCTTTCGTGGGATCAGCTATTGGCTTGCGTTGGATGAAGGGTGGAGTCGATGAGGTGGGAGTGGAGGCGGGCAGTTTTGTCTTCTTCAGCACTTGTTCGACGCTACTGGAAGCTGCTTAAGCCGCTCTTTTCTTTATATCCTCTTTACCATGTATCGTAGCATTGTAATGCAGGAGAAATTTCGGAATCAGAAAAATAATAAATGAGAGCTTACGGCAGTTTAGCGATATCCTAGAGTGTCGTTAAATCTGAGAATATTTCTTTTAGAAAGGTGTGAAACAGAGGCTTATACCATTTGCCGGATCTTGCTGTGTCTACGACAATCCAATGCGGTAAGATGTTATTCAGTCATTGTCTGTTAAGAGTGAGCTAAACAGTCGCAACATTGACGAAAACTGCGTATCTGAAGAACAAGGAATGTGAAAAACTCTATAGTTCAGCCCTAATTGAATTCATCGTTTAGAATCATCAATGAGACGGATCAATACCTGCTTCTGAATTTTATGTATGCTCAAAACCCTCGCTACTTTGAACCCTACATACAGGATGTCCGACAGATTCTGGAGTTTTCCTCGAACACGAGCAGCCATGGACAATGGATATTGGATATATTGAAAATGTATGATATCACTAACAGTTTTGTGACTAGGTTAACACAACCAACGCATTCACCGTTAAAATTCTTCTAATGCTTTCTTCAAACGTTTTCGGTATAACGCGACAAATGTGAAGGACAAACTTCGGATTAGTCAGTCCCTTTTAGCGATACAGCGTGCACTTTACTTTTGCCGGATACCTGAGAGGCTGTTTGATATGCGTGTATGGTTTACTCATTGATCTACGACGCCACTTTAGTGTTCTATATCTTCCTGTGGTATCTGGTATACACCTAGAATATATAGAAGACCTAGTTGCTCCAGACAGAATCCGAACATTTTATTAATTGGCAGAGTGCAAGCGACAGACTGCGCCTTGTCCGAATCCGTCACGCATCGCATTTTAACTTAAATACGAGAAAAGCATTCTGAGTGTTCCGTTAGGTTAGAAGGACACTATTCTTCATACTGTGTAGATTTGGGAAGTGGAGCGCTGTTGAAGGCTGGCGCCATTGACGTGCGCACTCAACGCTTACAAATGGTATATAGTCTTTTTTGTTGATTGACGGATGGCTTAAACTCATTATTTTGGCAAAATTCGGTATACAATAAGAGCGGAGAGCGTAGCGCGTTTCAAACAAATACGGACTTTTTCTGAAATTTATCGTGTAATAAACAAACATTAAAATTCCGTTTTTTAGTAAACCAAAAGAGGGCGCTCTCTGTATTCATATTCGACGAACGGATTTCATTGAAAGAAATATTGCCACTGACATTACGGCTACAGTGAAAGCTGCCAAGGATGTTGCGAAGCGGCGAGTTAGTTTTGGAGTTTTATTTTTTAGCTGCAGAAATGCAAGTACTCCTGTATACATGGATAATGACAACCATTGGGGAAGTGTATCCTATGCTTGCAAACCCTAAGAGTGATCGTAAGCAACAACGAAGGCATTTAGGAAGATTGGGTGAGGGATTTCTTCACTTGAGCGCAGGTGAGATAGATGGAAAGAGGCCAAATTTTAACTTCTTTGATAACATAGACGAGAGGGCTTTGATCTAGAAGGTTCCTCGTTTTATCTAAAAGTAATCCCCCTTGAGCTGTGAGTAGTAAGAACGCGGTTTAAGTCAAAACACGTTCATTTTGACTTTAAAACGCAGCAAGCGAAAACAGTATATGGACCGGAAGATAGTATAGGTAGTATAGATAGTATATAGACTGCAGGAAGATAGTTTTACATCCGTTGCTTAATGAAAGAATGAGCAATGACCACATCGAAGTATTCAAATTCAGAAGGTTTGTTAATTGGGGAGAATTTATAGTGAAGACATTTCGTAACTTTAAAGGCGCTCTCTAAAGTTTGAACAATCGATCGACAGTATCGCTATTGCGGTAGCCTAAGCCTACCTAGAGCATCGGTTTCCTACGCAAGTCTGTCTTCACTTGCCAGATTTCGAAAACGTTAAAATATTGCACTATTATTTAATTATTCGCTGCACTCGCTAGAGCTACCCTTCACCAGTTCTATAATGAGCATTTGCTCTCCGAGAGCCTGCAGCATCCAAGGCGGATTAGATAGAAAGAATACGATAAGCTCAATCAAACGATAGAATGAAAGTTGAAAAAAGCTGCACGAGTGCAGCAACTTTCTAGACCCCGCTTCCAATCACGAATGATATTCGAGCGTGGGTTTGCATTCATTATATTCGGTAGGATTAGCATGGATCTATTATATACAAATTCACTAGACGTTATTAACAAACAGGACGTGGATCAAATGCTACTCGTTCATCTTTCTTCAAGGAAAACCCTCCAATTCTGTGGGCTGGAATAGGGCAACCTTCGACAGTAGGAAAGCGACGCGTATTGCTAACTCTGGGCCGGAAACAGAGCAGCCCAGTCTCCTATACAGGAGCCTTTTTTTAAACCCTTTCACGACATTGTCCGACGATGTCGTCGGACACCATCATAAAAATAGCCCATAGAAAATTATTAAGCATTTAATGTTACAACATTAATCAATGAGTCCACCAATATCTACGGTCAAGACGGTTCTTGGAAAAGTTCATTCGTTACTGTTTTTCGTATTTAACAAATAATACAAATAAGCAGTTCAAATAATCAGCGCGCGGGAAAATGCGCGCTGTTGCACGCACCACTCACCCGAAAATCGCGCGTGTCGTGAAAGGGTTAATATGTATTGTACTTGTTTTCCTTTTGAACTAGTTCGATTCCAAACGGCACCCTTAAAATGCTAAATAAATACAGGTGAAGTACCTGCTCGATAGAAACATGCCTTCATTACTTCGATCCAAAGAAAATGCCGCACCATTTTGTCGGCAACTATCGTCTCATTAGCATCACTTCAGTTTTCGCTAGGGTATTCGAGAGAAAGCTAAAATCTGCTCTCGTTGATTACCTGGAATCTAACTTTCTGTGTCCAGAAAATCAACATGGCTTTCGAAGCGCTAGTCTACTGAGACATTAATGTTGTCAACATTAAATGAATGGACTCAAACTATCGGTGAAAGAACTGATGTAGACGTTGTCTACTTTGATTTTATGAAGGCTTTGATAACGTTCCATTGAACAAGCTCATCTTCCGGCTTGAAAACATTGGTATTCATCTTAGAATTGGATAAGAAACTTTACAACGAATGGATCTTTTCAAGTTAGAGTTAACGAATCATTTTCCGGACCACTTCTGGCTACTAGCGGAGTCTCTCAACAAAGTGTTCTCTCTCCATTTCTTTTCAATATTTACACTCATGAGATTCCCTTTTTGATCGATCAATATGGTGTATCCTGAAAAGTATTTGCGGATGATACAAAAATTTGCAAAAATACCGTAGGTGTGGACGACCATGTTGCTCTTCAATCTGCAATTAATATTATTGTGGACTGGTCAGCAAAGTGGATTCTTCCACTATCAGACTAAAAATCTCAAGTACTACACCTTAGTGAGCAAGTTAACAAAAAGCTCTATCACCTTTGTAAAATTTAGCACAGTACAACTACTTTACGTGAACTGGGATTTATTCTAAACTCAACACTGTCGTTTGAAGAACATTGTGAATTGATAGCAAACAGAGGGGATAGGATTGTGCATAGCATATTTAAGTCACTAAAAACAAATTCAGTCATCCACATGCTGCTAGCCTACAAAGCGTATGTCAGGCCTGTGCTTGAATATGGTACCATTGTGTTTAGTCCAAAGTATCAGCGTGAAATCGCTAAGCTAGAGTCTGTGCAAAACAGTTTCACAAGAAAGCTCTGGATAAGAGTACACGGTTGTGACTACACCACCATTCCACCCACCTGCTACTGTAAGGAACAAGATCTTCAATTTGCAGTCTCTTGCTTGCCGTAGGAGGCGATATGATTTAATTATATATTATAAGTCGATAAATGGAACGTGGGGCCTTCGCCTCCGTGATTTCTATTCTGTATCACCTTCTAGCACTTCTGTATCACATTCTAGGTGGTCAAAACAAGATACGAATATCAAGAACTAGAACTAAGTAAGATCGGCATTTTTTACCCATCGGGTTGGCTCTGAGTTCCTAAAGTTTTCCAAGAAAATCGTTGTGCTAAATTCACTGAGGAAAAGGCTTATTGAGCGGTATTTCCATAAAGCTTCTTAATGGCTTGCAGAGTTGTTCGTGTTTGTACTAGTTATCGATATCTGAGTTTTTCCAATCACTAACATGATCTTTTTGTTTGTTTGTTTGTTTTCCTTTTAACCTGCGTGATTGTTCACGTACAAAATAGATAAATAAATAGAAAGTTAGTTAAGCGAAGAGATATCGGATTCAAGAGTATCAAAACAGCTCTAAACGGAAGTGGGAATGAGCTATAAGAGAGGACCATTAGAGTGGGCACATCTTTAAACCCGGTACACATAAATCTGGACGCCATTTGGTGGTTGATCAATCAATTTTGAATGATTTACGATTGCCCGAAAATATCTTGAATCGTAAATCCAACAAAAATAGCCGTAACTCGTAATTACGTACACCTATAATCGGTATCGATCATGGCGCTTGAAGGACAAGTCTGGTTCCATTCTAGACCCCTGCAGCAATCGGCTAGAGCGCAGACAAACTCTGTAAACAAAAACCGCCGCGCAAATTCGTAAATCGAGAGTATGCTGGCACGGCATGACCCCTTTCACCGCCGGCGACAAGCTCTGTGTCCTTCCTCTATGGTTAAAGATGGCACCGTGGCGTTGCCACAAAAGGGTCCAAAAGGGCCCTTTAGGGTCCTTAGGGCAGAGATTCAGGTGCAACGATACAACGTCGTCATCGAATGAACCTCAACATTGTACATCATTATGCAACGTAGCACACGATTATGTAACACAAGGAGTACCTAGTGCATAGCACCTTTTTATACCTTTGTTTTTTCGCTGGAGAAAATGGACTACCTTCAGATATCACTACTCCTGTCAACAAATTTTGTTAATCAAAAATTGCTTCCAGAAACTAAATCGTTTCATAATCTTTGGTGACGACAAACAGTTCATGGATGAAATGGGAAGACTGATTTCTAACAGTACTGAGCGGAAGTCGAACCAAAGTGTAAGTGATCTGTAGTGAACTTGGATTTCACAAAAAGATTAACAACACGGACCTAAATCCAAAATGCAGTCCACTCAATCCATTGGCCTTATTTCTTAGCGCAATTCTGTCGCAACGAAATATTAGGATTTGTTTCTTAAAACTAAACCAGAAAACCCTCTACAATTCCTTTTATGAGTGGAGATGGGAGCATAGCGTAAAAGCTTTTGCGTCTTCTATTAATTTTGAAGATTTTACATCCATTGTGTGCG
The DNA here is from genome assembly GCA_947359475.1 of Heligmosomoides polygyrus bakeri. Classification (NCBI taxonomy): domain Eukaryota; kingdom Metazoa; phylum Nematoda; class Chromadorea; order Rhabditida; family Heligmosomidae; genus Heligmosomoides; species Heligmosomoides polygyrus. Next base: position 96,014,417 of record OX375866.1, read on the forward strand.
CGGCACACTCTAGCACATCTGGCACTATGGGGCACCAAATAAGCAAGCCGCGCTTAAGAAAATGCAAGGAAGCAAGCCACGCAAATGTGTAAATTTAACCATAAGATAAACCGGTATAGCATGTTTCATGAACAGAAGAGTGGTGACCACGCAACTGTTTTATTGCAACGCGTTTTTTTATAATGCAGCGCGATATTTCATAATTAATAAAGCCACATCTGCATTATTAGCACTGTGTTTAACTACGTTAAACCATAAAAATAGGATAGCGTTTGTTGGAAAATTACTGGACAGGTTGTTGAAACTGTTTTTTGCACCCTTTTTACGCAATTCGTTTCAGCTTTAAAAATTTGATCACACTAATTGAGCTTTTTCATTGTAAATAACCTGTTCTTGTTTTTAATCTTCTTTTTTTCCTTTTCTTTGTGATCCATGTGACTAGGAGCTGAATGTGGTCATGAGGGATCTCGTTCGCTTGTGGTCCATTAACTGCAAGTAGTGACGTCCGTGGAAAGTTGTCATCCTTATTTTGGAACTTTGCAGGGTCCCTGAATTGATGTAAAGAGTAGAACTGTAGGTAAAGCAATTTTTAGATAATATACCACCTTGGGCGCGTGTAGCGCAGTCGGAGGAGGCGCGACTGTCGCGTGCACCCGATACCAGGTTCCTGGTTCGGATTTCCCGCCCAGGCCAACCAAGCCTTCCATCCCTCCGGGGTCGGTGAATTGGTACCAGACTTGTCTGGGAAGGATAGAGCGCTGACTTGTTCATCGGCTGGCCACCGCAAGCCATTGTATGGCCAAATACGCATTCATTTCGCCTCCACGACATCCCGTAGAAGTAGAATGCGCTGGCGCATCCCAGAAGGGATTGAGTAACGCCGTCCTTTATCCTTTTATCCTTTATACCACCTTCGTTAGCATACGAGTTCACATCTCAGAGCAAACTTTTTCAACGCATTAATTCAGGCAGTAGTGGTGTCCCAATTTGACGAAGGGACGGATCTCTACATCTCTTCTCGAATGTGCCAGTCCTTCCTCATCACTGCCGTCACATCAACGTTCGGTTGGTGGCTGGCGTTTTTTGCCCCAAATCAGGAAGCAGTCTATTATATGCCAGACCATCGAATACACGGTGACAAAGTGCCAAGCAAGGAGCTCTTCTTGTGAGTTTTCTGCAAATATGAGATGGATGATGAAAAGTGTTACACTTCAAAACATTACCTTCCTATAAAATAGATTTTACGTAAAAATGAAACTGTTTCAATACTGTATCAATGTGTTTTAATCATCTTCCTTAGTAGTTTGAATTTCAGAAAATCATGGCAGGAGTACAGATGAGAAGGCTTGTCTGTAAGCGGACAAGCACAAGATAACTATGCCTTATTATGGTTCAAGCGGGCGCCACAGCTATTCAATTCACATTATAGGTTTTAAACTTGTATACAAGTGCCTTTGAATATGAAATGTACTTTAAGATGTGAATAAAATTTATTTTCCTTCGCCTGTGGATCATATACGTGAAAGACCATCAGTAGACAATTACTCGCCGAGGTAATAATAGTTTGGATTCAACATTGCCCTGCTCTGTTGTGTTGTTGTAGCTATCGGAAAGTGTGATTTTCGGAACTTCGTGCCATAGGAGCCCATGACGTAGACGAGTCGTGCCGAGACGTTCGCCTATCAAAACGCCTCTTAGATGTTGAAAGCGTGACGACTATATGAGAGTTATATAAGGCGCTATAAGGCGCCGCGATGGAATCGCGGCGACGAGAAGTATGAACGAGGCCTAACATATTTTGCTTAGCGATCGAGTTTCAGAGACTATGTGTGTATAGTTTGCTTTCATTTTATCGGACGAACATTGCGAATACGACTGGAATAGAGCTGTAGCTGATTGGGTTTCGGGAATGTCCGCAAAATAAAAGACGGCATACAACTGGTTCGACTGAATCGACTTCTTCGCGGAAGCTGTGAATGGTCTATCCGTTGTTTTGCGCATGGACGATCCGCCGAACTGTTCTCGCAATCGACTAGGAGGAGAAATCGAGAGTACTCTTGTCTATGAAGGCAGCCTTCAACGAAAAAATATAATCAGTAGTGGTTATGATCTAAATTGCACGCCTTACCGAAACTAGGCAGGCATTAGATATGTAACAGGACACTAGATTGAACAACGCCAATTGATTTGAAGCACGCTGTGTGGCTAGTGTTGGTGTTCAGTACCGTGTGGTCATATGCAGATATAATGTGCTGATTGAAAAGTCTGAAGAACACTCTTGTATTATGCTTTTTGTGCCATGATTTTGTATCTATCGTCTTTTGCAGGTCTGAGGTTCTGCTTGTGTGTCAAAGAGAGTGCTTTACTGATGCAAAACATATAAGATGACATCAATGGCAATTATAAAACCGTTTGAAAATCAACATGGTGTACTTTATCCTCTTGATCGTCTTATTCATCGACAAAGTCCGGCACCTTTACACACGCTCTTTCGCATTCCTCCTGATTGCTGAATCGATTGTCATTTCCCCCGCAACCTCCGTACGTGAACGGTATGCACATGGCGCTGGATTTTTCAAAGCCATACCTTGAAAACAAACAAAAAATTAAAAAAATATTTGAAAAAATTAAATTATTGAAATTACACAGAATGGACCGCAAGCACCTCGAGTAATATGTATCATAGAAATCGCTCTAATCTATCCAACAACACGGCACCTTGTGGAATTCAGCACATGGCACCACGTCAGAAAAAAACTGCGTATTAAACGAGACATTGTGATAACGAAGTAGGCTATTCACTGGACAGTTGCGGTGCATAACTAAATTGAATCCGCGGCGTAAGAATCCAACAGCGGGCACATTGACAAACTGCAAGCACCTTCAGTTCTTTGACGGTAAATCTAAACTATATGATTAGATGTCCTTTAAATATAGAGTCATTTTTTGCTAAAGACAAGGATTCGCATTGTCGATTAACCGTCAACTGTTCCCCTACAAGAAGCAAAGCCAATAGCTCATTTTGAAAACCATGAAAGCAATAATTTCGCCATGTTGGGATGTTTGCCCTGTTTAATGCGTCTCGATGTCTCTTATTTAATTGTATACATGTCGTTTAGCTTTTGCACCTTGTTTCTTCCAAACTTTGAATTTAGCAACAATTTTGTTTACCCAAAATCACCTTCATAACAGTGAGACGAAACAAAAAGTAATCCTGAAAATTGGCTTCACTAGGCGTCTAAGTTATTTTTTGATTAAGGAGGAAATTTCATGACAGAAACATCCTCAAAATATAAGATACAATAGAAGAAGATGAAATGTTTAGTGACTGTCTAATTATCCGAATATTCTCAGTAAATTGCATCTTTTATCTCCTAAGGGCGAGTTGTGTATTTTGATCGATTGTTTCATGGCGTTGTGTTATCTGCCTAGGTACATAACTTCGGCTAACTTCCATATAATATCGCAACATTTCACATTTGTGACACTCATAGGCGACAGTACTATAAGATGTTCAAGAATCGTCGAAAACTAACTCAATATTGCAGAAACACAGATTTGAAGAAAAAAAAAACAGCAGAAAAGACGGAAGAAGTGCGGTCTTCAAAGTAAATAAAAATGTGAGCAAAATTGTTTACTCTGCTTTATTCTACCCTATGAATAAAAGTTCAGTAAGACTTCAAGCATTGCAGAAGATGGCCAGTTACACACAATAAGATCAAAACAGGTTCGCTTATTGAAAAGCCGTGTTCTTGAAGAGATAGTGCTGCCGATGCCTTAGCAAAAAGTAGCGTCGGTAGTGATACCCTCATTACTTTTCAACCTGTCCCTACGGTTCTAGAGATGGCCCTTATGGATACAGCAAACACGCTTCATATCAAGACACCGGAAAAGCAGAAAACACAACCTTTTTGTAGAGGTTGTTGTGGCTAACCAATTTTTTGGATGACTTGTAGGTCCAAATTTTATGGAAATCTAAAAGTTTATGGTTGCTTAAGAATGCTTAGCAAGATTGAACCTAAAACTAATGCTTGATTTCAACATCAAAACTCCAACAGTGGCTCAACGAGATATTCCTAAAGTAGATTGAAGAATTTTGTTACTTCTATAAAGGTAATGTTTTAGAACCATTCAAAGAGGGGTAAGATTTTGTTGGGCCACGCTGCAGAATACTATAACACCAAGTGTATCGGCTATAAAAAAGAAGAGTACAAGATCCTCACTGGTGCTCACAGAATCTCCAGTGGTTCCCAACCACTGATTTGTTATTGCGTCGCGTCGACTTAAGTGTGCAAGGGTAGTTGCACTTTCGAGCTATATCCACCGGTGAAGTGGGAGCACGGTCAATCTTACTTACTGTAGAACACGCGCCATTATAAGCATAGTGTTAGAAAAAGGTACAAACATAATAACGACGCAAAGGATTTCCATATATGAACCACGGTCAACATCAATAAGTCAATAAGTCAAATCAATGTCATGGTGGTGAGCTGCAAACGCGGAACCTACAGTAGCGGGGACCAGTCTGTGATCCCAACGATATTGTTGCAAATGATAATGTATAATGTATCACAATTCAAGAAACACGAGCCACATTATTGAAAAACTCACGACGGAATAATAGCGCGGCAATCGCCAGCATGAATGTCGAGTTGACATCGTGGATCCGGGGACGAAGCTGAACAAGAGCCGAACAAAAGTATGCTTAGGAAGTATGCAGACGTCCACAAACAACGTTTTCGCTTGAGCATGTCGTAAAGCACTCGTGACCCGGTTGCAAATCTTCGATAGAATAAGATGGTTGAAGAACTAATTAATTTCCAAGCTCACGTATATCAAAATAGGAAGTATTGCGTCCAGAATGGCAACACGTTTTACCATCATTCATGACATTTAGAAAAACCTTTCTTCGTGAACCCTATGTCACGCATGCCAGTAAAGCCAGATGGGTAAAGGAATTACTAAGCTCTGTAGTTGCAATAAAGCCAATAAAAACGTGTCGCACCGTGTAGGAAACTTCACCGCGGCCGCCGCAACAGTGGCGGTCGGCATGCGCGATGGCTTCCCGCGCCCATCGCGGGCATGGCATACTTTTACCCGCCGCGCGCGGTGTTTGAGCTTTGGTCCTAAACGAATCGCCGTCGCGCTTCCTTGCAGAGCGATGGGCAATGCAATGAAGACTGAGAAGTTCAAATTCTTTCGCGTCGTTCTGCAAAACTCATCGCCGCGATTCCATCGAATCGAAGGGAAGTATGCACGAGGCCTAAGATACAGGACATAATGATAAACACAACTCGCCTTGCATAGAAATAATAAATGCAAGCGCAGGCATGAGCTGAGCAAAAAGCAAGCAGAAGGTGCAGCATGATGTGCGAATGGCAAACTAACTTAGTAGCCGTCCCTTGTGATTAGACAATACTAAATGTTGACATGTGTATACATAGCCCCTACCAATAGAACATTCTGCCCTTCACAGAAACGTCTACATTTACAAACAGTACTAAATACGATGTTACCTCAGTTTCTTAATGCACGACCAGTGAAAGGATTTATCGTCTAGATCTTATCAATAAGCCAATAAGCTGGAACTGCACAGCGTTTAAGATCTGATAAAATGAGAGCAATGTTGTTTACAATTTGCGCACTCACAGAAACAATATTTTTATAAGAAATAAATACTGCATACCTAGCGAAATAGCGACTAGTAGAACAATACAGCGCAGGAACATCGATGAATGTTGAACGACAACGACTTTCTTACACAACGGCAAAGTGCATTTCTGTGGATGGAGAACTTCTTGTCGGATGATCTATTCGTGGTTTGTCAAACAGCGTCCAGTTTTAGAAGGCGATTCATTTCTTGGTGATGGATTGTCCACGAATCACAGTGAAAATCAATTTTTTTTTGATAATTCCTTTGCAATAGTGCTGCAATGCGAATAGACAGAACTTCTGCGACCAGAAACCACTGTCTCAGAGCGAGACGTGTCCTTTCGAGCCGTAATTCGATAGCCGACAGGTTAGCTAAAGCAACTCCCTTCTAAGGTCTCTTTCGCTTAGCATCGTAACTATGGACTGACTCTCCTTCGAAATCCCAGATTCTATTTTGATTGGCATGTTTCTTTTGCAGAAGTACGTCCTAAGCCGAATTCCACATATACTGTATGGGTTGGCTCGGATCATGCCCTTCCGTGCTTAATAGCGCTCATTTAATTAGCCCTTTCAGGCCACGCGCGATTTTCAGGTGACTGCAGCGTGGGACGGCACGCATTTTTTCCACGCGCTGATTATTTCTATTAGTTTATTTGTATTATTTGTTAGAAATGAAAAACAATAACAAATGAAGTTTCCCATGTATCATCTTGACCGTAGCTATTAGTGGACTCATTGATTACAGTTGTTCTTTTAAATGTGTGATAATTTTCCATGAAATATTTTTATGATGGTGTTCGACGACATCGTCGGACATTGTCCCACCGGCAAAAAAAATGTCCGGCGACATCGTCGGACAATGTCGTGAAAAGGTTAACCCATTGACGACCGCGCGGCAAATCGCGTGTCTGGCGCGTGGGACCGCGCGCTGAAACCGCACGGACGCCGGAATCTTGCGGAAACACTGTTTCACGATATTTCAAACGGATTCCCCTCTCCAAGGGTTAGCCACATATTGGAGAAGGCCGGTAGAGGTTTTGAAGCAAACCATAAAAGATGAATTTGCTGCTGCAAGGAGGTCTGCAAAGAAAAAGGGCCCGCGTTTGCCAGGAATCGTGGAGATAGGGTGACCACATGATGTAGCAGGTGTTTGACATACTCTTGTCTAGTTGTTTTCAAATTTTTTGCAATAAATGTGACTAGTTATTTTTCTGCATGACCATTTTTACAAGATGTGGTCTACTGTTTGCGAACAGTGCCGATCTATGTGCAGCTTGAATAGTGTGTTGTGCTGATTATTTGTTTAAATCAGTGCTTAGAATTAAATGACTGCCAGACCACAGTGGAGTAGCATTGCTGGGATCTAACATATCTAACGAATACTCGTAAACTACGAAAAAAGCAAGAAATGAGCTGTAGCGAACAGTTTTATAACCGCGAGCCAAAATCGGCCCGCGCGGTTCCACGCGGCAGAAAAACTGCGGGTCGAAATCGACCCGCGCGGTCGTTAATGGGTTAAGAAAGTTCTCGACGATCAGGTATAGACCAGGGATGGGCGGAATTTCTGTTTTCCGTTTTCTGATTTTCTGGCCATTTTGGGCAATTTTTTCTTGTTTTCTGTTTTCTGGGAAAACGGCCAAAAAATTGGCCAGAAAACAGAAAATAAAGCTGTAAACAAAATTATATCATAGAAGTCTAATAAAGAAATGCAAAAGCATCATAGAATCATGAGTTTCATTTTAAAATTATGCTTAAGAGTATTTTAAATTGCAAGCATGTTGAGATGTGCTCGTCCAGAAATTGCGCCATACACTCGTGCACTATGTTGCTTTGTTTGTTTGATTGATTGCGTAAATGCCTCTGACATGGAGATCCACCATAAGACATTTCTCGACTTCATAATTTGGCCTCGCACTCTTTTCGATTTTAACAGTAGTTCGGACCATCTATGATTACCTACAACTTTATACCAGGCTGTCCAATAATTCCTGTCCGAAAATTTTCAAAATTCTATAATTTTCCTTAGAAGTGTTATAATATCAGGCAAGTGTAAAAACCTTCTAGAAGGTTCTCCAGAGTTCCACGCTAGGGGTGTATAAGGCGCAGTTGCCGCGTCTAGCTACCAGTACAGGCTAAAATGGACCAAGGTCGAATTCGTACGTTCGTCTACTACGAGTGGCTGCTGGGCAACGACACTGGCACCGCGGTCGCCAACATCTGCAGAGTGTGCAAGGAGGATGCAGTGTCCCAACGCACAGTCAGGCGCTGGTTCATTCGTTTCGAGAGCGGCGACACGAGTCTCGAGGACAGGGAGCACAGCGGGAGGCCTTCTACGGTGGATGATGACGAACTCCGTCGCTGTATTAAGCAGAAGCCGGAAGCCACCACCCGTCAACTGGCGACGACACTCGGCTGCAGCAAATCCACCATCCACAATCGACTCAACTTACTCGGCTACCACAAAGTTCTGGCCCGTTGGATCCCCCACCGTCTGACGGACGCCAACAAGCAGAGCCGCGTGGCCGTCTGCCAGTCCCTCCTCCTTCGTCCGCATCGCAAGGAGTTTCTCGAGGACCTGGTCACTGGGGACGAGAGCTGGGTCCTCTACGACAACGTCGCCCGCCGTGCCGTCTGATCCCGCGCGGAGAAGAGCCGCCGACGACGCCGAAAGCCGACCTGCACCCGCTGAAGATCATGCTCTGCTGCTGGTGGGACGCCAAGGGCATGCTGTACTTCGAGCTGCTCCCGCAAGGCAGGACGGTCACCGCCTCCATCTACACCGATCAGCTCGAGAAACTAGCCGCCGCCATCCGAGAAAAGCGTCCCCGACGGGCCTCGGTCCACCTGCTGCACGACAACGCGCTCCCCACGTGGCGAAGGAGACCCAGCAGAAGTTGGCGACGCTCGGCTGGGAGACGGTTGCCCATCCGCCGTATTCCCCGGACCTCGCCCCCTCCGGCTACCACTTGCTCCGCCCGCTGAAGCACCATTTGGCCGGAAGAAAATTCACCAACTACGACAACCTCAAATCCGACATCGCGGACTTCTTCGAGTCGCAGCCCCCGGAGTTCTGGGCGAAGGGCATCGCTGACCTGCCCAATCGATGGGCCACTGTTGTGGACAACTGTGGTGATTATATTGTTGATTAGACTTGTTTTTCAATAAAGTTGAAAAAAAATTAAAAATGGTGAAATTTTCGGACAAGAATTATTGGACAGCCTGGTATAAATTCTACAAAACTAGTGTTCTGAGGGACATTGAATTATCTATTTACTAACCTCTTGTTCTTGAGTTACTGCGAGTAGGATTATTCTCCACGTTCGGTTTAAAATTTGAGCCGCAGAGCCTTTCGCGATCTGCTTTTCTAACTCTGGACCTTTCTCAGCTTTTGCTTGTCAAAAATTAGAAAGAGACAAAAAAGTTTTAGTCCCCTGTGATTTCGATGATGCAGCGATGAGGTTTCATACATGAAAATTTTCAAGTATCACCTGTATCATCTGTCGTCCCATTGAAAAGTTCGTAAAGTTGTTCGAGCAGACACCAGCAGCATCTCCATTCGTCGCTGTGTGCCAGAGTGCTCGAATGGATCTTCCTCGTGCGAGGGGCAGGAAGAGCGTCATAATGTTCCTTCAGGGTTTTCACCAACGCGTTTTTGGGCGTCTGGCGTTCTCTTGACATCCCGCGGAATCCAGTCGGTGACGGCTCTCCTCCAGCGCGTGTCAGCGAAGCGCATTACGTGGCCGGCCCCACCTAGTTTTCGACGTCTTAGCCCATGCGACAGCGTCTCTGATCTTCTGAAGCTCGGAACTCCGGAGGCCTTCTCTCACTTGCGTGAGACGCGTCACTCCGAGTATCTTCCTCTGAATTTCACGCTGCAGGACGCTCCTGCTTTCGTATAACCTATCTCTCTGAGGTGTGTGTTAGGGCAGGGTGTAAGTGCAGCATAGGTGGGCACGGAGTCGGACGTTCTTCGCTTTCTTCACGACTTCCTCGACGCTTTTGAAAGCTCCCCAAGCCGCTCGTTTCCCCCTGCCCAACTCGGGCGTCAAGTCGTTGACCATGCTGACTTCGCGACCCAAATACACGTAGCTGGAGCATTCGGAGATGTTCGTTCCGCCGAGCGAGAACGAGGCAACAGAAACTTCTCCGTTCCTCATGAACATCGTCTTCGTAAGATTCAACTGTAGTCCAACGTTCCCACATACGCGATCGAAGCCGCCAGCATTCGCTCCGCCTGGCTGATACTCGGTGTTATGAGCACGATGTCGTCAGCGAGGTGAAGATGGTGCACTCGCCGACCGTCGACCTTCTCTCCAACTTCCTCCCGTACTAGGCCGCACATGATGTTTTCGGGGGTGGCGCTGAAGAGCTTCGGGAATATTTTATCCCCTTGTCGAACTCCTCTCTTCACGATGTAGACGACGTCGTTGTAGAATGGTGAAATCTTGGTCGTAAATTCACTGTACAGCTCTCGAAGGACTCTGATATACTGAGTAGGAACCCCCTGAGTGCGCAGGGCTTCGATGAACGTGTAACGCGCGGTGGCTGCTTGTACTCTCGCGACACTTCGATGAGCTTCGTAATGGTGTGTATGTGGTCGATCGTGCTGAATCCAATCCGAAATCCTACTTGTTCGCATGGCTGTCCTTCGTGCAGCGTTCGGGTGATCCTATTCAGGATAACTCGAGTGAACAGCTTGTAGACTACGGACAGCAAGCAAATCGGGCGATAGTTGCCAATGTCGTGCACGTCTCCCTTCCTGTACAGCAAGACGGTATTGCTGCTCTTCCACTGAGATGTAATAGAATATGTATACACGATGAGTAATAATAATATGATGGAGGGGGTATCCGCTCGATCCTTATTCTATAGTGTCTGCGCTTTCAAGAAAGCACCTTCACTTAAAAACTGGCGTGCTTCAGCCCGTTCAGTCATAATCTCGCATTGTTCTGTGAAGCATCAAGCCAGTGCACAACATCTTTAGTCTGCTAAAGAGTAACTAGGTGCTGTAAAGAGCATTGGTGAATTGGCCTGAAAACTAGCTATGCGGAAACTAGGCCACCTACAAGGAAAGGTGTGCTCGAAGAATGAGACGAACTACGGACATAGATTCTGGCGCAAATAATATTACTCAACGAATCTCTGCACAGCTTTAGCGTGAGTATCTGTGAACTCAAGCAATGGAGTTGAAAGATGCAAGCGGTGGTCAATGACCCTTCATCGTTTTCAGTGCCTTAAAAGGCCAGTTTTGTACTAGTGGGACCTTTAATCTAGCGAATCGTAATTACACCTACATCTTGGACTGTGAGCCTTAATCACTATATCAGAAGATAAATGCGATAGGTAAAATGCATCTAATAAAAGCCACTCCTTTTTACCTTTCCTCTTTAGCCCCAACCTTTGGAAAATCAAAGCATTTATTTTTCACAGAATCCCTCATAGTACTGTGATTAATGATGCCATCATTAGGGCATTAGTTGTGAAAGGGGCTGATGGGTAATGTTGCATACTTTATTTGTCGAGATTGCTAGGATATATCAGTCAAGACTTACTTAGTCAGAGTGTACTAGAAAAAGAACGCTTGCAAGTTAAAACGTTGGTCTAGGACTACAATTCTAGTCTTACAAAAAGCATTTGATACTGGAAAAATGGGTCTTTCAGTTTAATAGTTAGGTATAAATGTGAAATTTTCTGTTTTCTCATTTTCTGTTTTCTGACGTTTTTGGCTTTTCTGTTTTCTGATTTCTGTTTTCTGACGAAACCGATTTTTTGTTATCTGTTTTCTGGGAAAATTTTAAAAATTCCGCTCATCCCTGGTATAGACAATACGAAGGATGCCTTCAACCAACAGATCACATTATTCAGCACTGCACAAGGTTAAACAATACCTAACAATGCTTTCTCAGTCGCGTCTTTAATCGAGCGGTTTACAACTCTAAATCTTTGCGAGTAGTACCTTCAGGATATCGCCCTTAGAACAGAAATCCTTGGTTGGCCAAATCATGTGGTTTGCTACCATATATTTGTGCCAGCTGTTTGATAGGAATAGATAACGGCTGTATTCAGATCGTTTAGTAATAGGGTCGTTCATGATCTCATTGGTCTTTCAGAACTTTCCATATCGTGAGCTTCCAGCATCTTCGACTTCAACTTATACCGACTTCCTGTAACCCACTGATGCTTCCTCACTTGAGCCTCGCGGAGGTTATGCGATAGCTGATCTCGACAAGCAAACCTCCATCATGGACAATAGTTGAGACTAAGTGATTGAATACATAATTTCTTGGAAGCGCCATACCAAGCACTATGATCGAATCTATGTCGTTCCACAAGGATGTGTAGATGAAATCCGAAATTTTGTAAAACTTTAGTCGTAATTACAAATAGCACACATTTACAGTACCGGACGCGTCTTTTGAATAGACGCGTCCAGCTCTAAAATGGCAGCAGTGGTAGAGGCAGTTAAGCCATCTGGAGAGCTGCGAGCATGTCATCGTAAAATGCCTTCGGTGCTTTGCTCGTCCGCGAGTTTGCATGCCGTTAGCTCGCCTCGTGTACCTGCAGCGGTCGACCGAAATCTGAAAAAATCGTGTCACACAGGCCCAACCTGCATTTTCGCACCGCCGTAACCTTGCCAATTCAAAAGATACTTTGCTGTGCTTTGGCGCTTTACTAGGGCATATTACTGCCTACTGAATCTACACGCTGCAGCCAGAAAGATTGGAAGCTGACAGAGTTATCGCGCTCCGAACACGCCCGTGCGTGCAATTTACAACGGTCTATGTTCTCCGTGCTCTTACTCACCCAGATAACAGTTCTCTTCAGGGGCGGGTCTTATTCGGGGTGCCGAACATGATGCCGAAGTCCATCTGGACGTCTACAGCAGGAGACTACCCATACTGATAACTGAGGGTGATCGGTGATCCTGACCCGGCCACCCTCAAACGAGAAGTAACCTACTGAAATCTCGGAATTCGGTGGAATTTCTAAAAACGGATGTCGGATTCGTAATCAGCGCCCCAAATAACCCCTAGATGATTTAGGACGAGGAAATTTGGCCAATTTCGAAAACATCGATTTTCGATGACCTCATCGTCAGCGCAGACTCGGCCCAGAGCGCACCCGTCCACGATGAGAATTAGTTAAAAAATCGATTTTTCTGAAACTAGTCGAGATTTATATTGTTCGATAGAGCTTTTCAGGCTGAAGCTAATGGTGTTATTGCGAGTGTCGAAAACTCTAAAATGGGCGAGTAAGGGCGCAGGAAACTTCAACCGCTAGGTCCGCTGCCCTAAAACGGCAGCTGGGGCTAAGGCAGTTTAAACAGCTAGGAAGCTGTGAGCACGTCGTCTTAAAGCACTTGAGGTGTTCTGCTCGCGTGCACATTTGTAGGCCTTAGCTCTCAGCGCCTTCCCGCTGAGGTCGACTGAAATCGGAAAAATATGCCACTCAAGCCTCACCCGCATTTTCGCAGCGCTGTAACTTAGTCCATTCCTCAGCTACACCGTTGTGTTTAAATCACGCCAAGATACTTGTGCTGCCTATAATGTCCTGAAGTTGCAGTCGGAAAGATTCGAACTTGATAGAGATATTGCACTGCAAACTCGCCCGCGCCTGCAATTTAGCACAACAACGGTCGATGTTCTCCTCGCTCTTACTCGCCTCTGCTCTTAATAACACCGTTCAATTCAGCATGAGAACCTCTATCGAATGGTGTCAAGCATGGCACAATTTGAAGATATCGATTTTCGATGACGTCACCGCCCGCCTGCCGCGGGACGCGGTCTCCAGCGACCTCGTCCTCGATGGAAAACCGCCAAAAGTCGATGTTCCCGAAATCGGTCGACATTGATACCATTCGATAGCGCTTTTCATGGTGAACAGAGTGGTACCATAGCGAGCGTCGAAAACTCAATTCTGGCCGAGTAAGAGCGCAAGAAGCTCTAACTGCTATCTTCTGCCGCTTCAAACTGGCAGCTGAAGCTAAGGCAGTTTACGCAGCTGAGGTGTTCAGAGCACGTAGTCGTAAAGTACTCTAAACGGCCTGTTCGCCAACGCGTTTTGAGACTGTTAGCTTCCCGCGTCTTCCCGCAGTGGTACACCGAAATCGGAAAAAATACGTCACACAAGCCTCACCTTCATGTTCGCACCCCTGTAACATCGCCTCTTCCTAAGCTACCCCGCTCTACTTTAGCGTACTATTAGACCGTTCTACTGGCTACAAGACCCAGTAGTTGCAGCCGAAACGATTTGAATTTGACAGAGTTACTGCGCTCTGAAAACGCCCGCGCGTGCAATCTGCGAGCGGTTGCCCCACTCGATTGATAGGTTCGATTCTATATGCATTGCTCCCGGCGCACTCCTAAGTCTCGTCGGGACAGAGTACAGCAATTCCTGAGTAGGGCGGCTGAGAATTTCTCATAAAACTCCCTAAATACTCACTCTACAAATGTCCCCCCCCCTCGATTGATAGGTTAGATCCTATATGCATTGTGCACGGCGCACTCTCACAGGATTCCTGACATGACAAAACACTTCACGCCATGCTTAAGATGCTCCGAGAACATGCAAGCAATGGAAAGTATGCTTCTCCAATAGCAAAAGTCTGCTCCAGCCATCTTTGACCACCCACTGCGAAAATGCGGTGGTTTGGCGAAGTTGTATACATGGTTGTGTAGATCTCGAAGAGACGAATCGTACGGTACCAATCGTTTCTCATAAAACCTCAAATTAGAGGAATTGTGAGCCTGCAACCTTTTCGGCGCCTTGCGGCCGACAACTCGTCCGCGCCGGCCTTCTCAATGGAGCGCAAGTTTTCAATTTTGGCCATTTTTGATCTTTCATATGAAATGTATACACCAAACGATAGAGCTCGATCTCCTGAGCTCAAATATACTCTTAATTTTTCAAACGGATGACATTTTGGCGAGTTATAGCAAAAAGACGCAAAAACCGCAAAAGTGCGGTTTTTTCGGCGTCTATTCAAAAGACGCGTGCGGTACTGTATATTATCGCTCGTATTTTTTAAATTTGTGAACCGTAAGTAGTAAGAAATATGACGCCCTGGTCGGGTGGCACTATATTTCTGCTGATTTTTATGCTAACGGAATTTAATGGTAATCCAATATTCATTTATAGCGTTATTTCAGATTATGCTGAACCCTTTCTCATTAAAGAACATATCCATTGCATATCCAAAAAGCAGCGCCATCTTTTAAGCTACTATTTAGCCCCTCATGTAAGTCTAATTAGCAAAAACAATGGCAACATTTTACTGTCAAAACCAGAAAAATATAATTTATTTAACCGCTGACCAACTTGGCGAGAACAAAATGTATTTATGTATCCTAAATACGTACTGAGCAAGCGCATAGCGCAATCCTACTGTATGACTCATTGGACTCTGCGCTTTTCTGCATTTTGAAATATACCATTTTTAGATTGAACGAGTTACTCTACAATTTAAACTGGACACCTTTTATTTTAAACCGAACAGTTTTCAAGCAAAAACAAGCGTTTCTAAAATCAAAATGAACACCTTATAACGAAGGCAGGACAATCTTTTTTTAAAGAAAATGATATAAAACTAAACTCCTGCTTAAGAAGAAATGTGTACAATTTTAGAACAAAGCGAATGTGAAATCCGCACAGCTTTAGGGCGAGCTGGCATTCCCTCGGCGAAAACAGTACCTTAGGTGAATTGTGCTCTGTTCCGACACGAAGAATTCTTTTAGTGAGTAGGCTATGTACACTACATTGCAGTGCCTGTTGATTGAGTAAATGCTGCCTTGCTAAAGTTGAGGAAGCACCCAAAGAAAGCGACGCGGCAAGGAGCATTTGCGACGATGGGTCTCTCCACTCACACTGCAAATTTTTGATTTCTGGAGTTCAAAAACAGGGATTTTGACATCGATGACCAACCGCGGTCTGGAATTCCAGTTGCAGTGGACGAGGAGCGCTTTCTGGAGCTGGTTCAGGAGGATCTGCGGGTAGCACCCATGAATTGGCAGAGGACAGCTATTCGGTTACAGGAAGGCATGGATAGCGCAACAATACCATCTTAACGGCCACCAGCTAAAGGTGCACTGCATGCACGAACTTCTTAACTTTCTGTGGGAATTTTTCATTAAAAACTTGAGAACTAGCAACGAAAAGTAGATAATATACACTCATCACACGTCAAAGCGTCTGTGGCTCAGTCGCGGCGAACCAGGCATTTGCATGAGAAAATCGGTACTTCATACAAAGAAGGTAAGCATCGTTGACGCAGCGCCAATGATGAAAGATAGGGCAGAAACGCAGAGTGCCTGACTCTGCGTCAGGAGTTGCGGCACGCTTATGGCACACTTCACCTCACATTTGGCGTCCGGCTTCAGCGCGCGTCAACGCTGGCTTCAGCAGCTTCAGGTCTATGCATACTTCCCGTCGCCGCGATGGAATGGCGGCGATCAGTTTTGCAGGGTGACGCGAAAGGATGTAGAGTCACCCGTGTTCATCGCATCGCTCATCGCTCTGCAAGGGAGCGCGACGGCGATCCTCCTAAGACCAAGGCCTATGGTATACTCCCGTCCAACGCAGCAACGCGACATTGCCCAGCGACAGCGTTGTCTCGCGACGCGCAGTGGAAACAAGTGTAAAAATAGTGCACAACGAGCGCTTCCCCCTCTGCGACGCGTCGCGGGACAACTAACAACCGCGACACTCACTGCGCCGTGGCTCCAGGACGTAACTCCAACGCGACGTCGCGCGCTAGTCGCATGCACTTTAGCTGCATGCACACTTTGCAGCGGGCAGTGGAATGTGGGCGGAGCTGGTCTCACATCTCACAGCGCACTGTGGAACTGCGCCGCAGCCGCACGCAGCGCCATTTCTCACTGCCGCTGCGAGGTGTGCATGCGACTTTTCGGAAGGGGAACGGTCACAGACTGAGTACCGTAGAGGCGTCGCGGCGACGGAATTATGTCCACGGCCCAATTCTCATTGTCAGATGGAAATTTAACGCAGTCATTCACTGGGAGCCGCTACCTTCACGCTGGCACTGATGATGTTTACATACTGCAGGCAACTGCATTGCGTCGAAACAGCTCTTCGAAGATAGTCCATTTTCAAGACACCGCACTCTCAGACACGCACGAGGTCCACTACCGCAACTGCGAGCCTCGATTCTCCATACAAACCTAACAGATACTGTAGAGAGGAAAATCATGGATGCGCTGGAGATAAAGCACAGGCAACGAGTAATCAATAAGAAGGAAGAAATGAAGTATGCAATGAAGCTCGTCAGTCTCTGAGGGCGCACTGCGGCATGACTGCTGAGCATGATGGCGATACTGAGAGACGGGAAACCGATCACTATCCGCAGATGTATATAAAGAGCCCAGAGACCCTGCACTTCATTTACGGCCGAGCCGCCCAATAGAAACTCCTTGCTCCCCCCTTCCTTCTTTCCCGTGACGTTCCAGGTCTGTAAAGCGTCAGTTGTTCCGTTAACTATACTTGTGTGGTACATGCAGCACAGTTGTTTTAGACCTGAGAAAGACTTAAAGTCCGAACGTTGTCAATAATTATTGAACAATTTCGAGTTTCACGCTTGAGAAATAGACGATACTAGAATGAACAAGGAAACAAACAATCTTAAAGAATCTTCGCAGAGTATAAGATAAGGTCTCCTTCACGACAATGACGACGGAGATTCAGAAAAAAAAACTCCATTGCTTCGGATGACATACTCCGGCCCAGCAATGGTTCATATCTTTGTTCAGCCTCATATATGGTAAATTAAAGCACTAAACTCACTGTCTAATAAATGAACAAAATATGTCTGAAGAAGGTGTTTGGACAGAAATCTTAGCCCGGTACTGGTCTCTGGGTTCTTGATCCCATCAATTGATTGACTTGCAAGCTGCAAAACTGAGAAGGTTACCTACAACATTAAAAAATTAAGTAACTTTCTTGCTATCTTCATGTAGCTTCACAATTTTATATAGGTTACACCCATGTTGCAGGTTGCTTAATTATCAGCCCTTTTAAGTTACATGCAGCAACTCAACTCAACTCTAACCAAGACACTATCCCTTTCGTCTCAGACAGTCTCAGCACTTCTATTAGGAAGTGCGTTAGAAGGGCGGGATTGGAAAACGATATCAAAGTGGTAGATACACCTCCTGCTAACCTGAAAAGTCGTTTAGTGCGGAACCGCCTGTACGATCGTACTTGCGAAACCCCAAATTGCACCATCTGTCCTACAGGTAACGGAGGAGACTGTATGATTTCGGGGGTTGTCTACCTCATAAGGTGCAACAGCTGTGGAGGCGAATACATCGGTGAAACAGCTCGCCCTTTTTACGTTCGCGCTAAGGAACACCTGGAAGGGAAGAGCAGGTCACGACCATCAACTGCTCTGGGCTGCCACAGGGTAAACGACCATAACGGCGCCGACTTTGGGGCCACTTTCAAAATTCTAGCACGGGAGGCCCATACCGCCGCACGCAAAACCCTGGAGGGCTTCTGGATACAGGCCAAGAGCTCGAGGTTGAATCGGCGGCCGGAATGTGTCTATATAATCCGCGAGCTCACCCCTCACATCAGTCTCGCCTTTTAGACAGTTTCACCTTGTGGAGTCTCTCGGGTGTTCTAAATATTGGGCTGCTGTCACCTCTCTCTGCTGGAAGGGTTGCTGTCCGGGAAGTCTTTGTATTTTCGCAAGGTTCGTGGCGATGTTTGGCCTAGTAGCTTCAACATATGTTTGGACTTTTTCAGACTCTGAAGAAGGCGACATCGCCGAAACGTCAGTCGTCAATAAAGCGTGTACTATCTCGGTTCGAGTTCAACACTACATTAAACAATTGGACAACTATCTCAACGGTAGGGTTGAACGGCCCAAGTGTTGTATATGGTTGGAATCGCCTTTCTCTGCTAAAGAACAAACTGCAGGCATCTCCACCCTAATATAACAATGCGTAGAGTGAGGAATGACGGAAGTTGGACCGTTGGCGGCATATTGATTCACGTGGTTCGCAGCTGACGAGCACCTGGGTGTTCCCATCGCGAGCCAGCACAGCGCTCAGATGGCGTAGTAGGTAGCGAGCCCGACTCTTGAGCGAGGGGTAGGGGGTTTGGATCCCCGCACTGCGCTTGCTTTGCACTTTTGAATCTCGAGTAGTGTGAACCACTTGGGTAAGTTTCTTGCACGCTCTTGTGCTAGATAACGCTCCGTTATAGTGTTGCGTTTGATTACCACAATTATTGACGCATTTCTTGCTAAGGATTTATTTAAGGTTCACTACGCAACGAGTAGCGATTGATTCGTGATACATATACACATGAAGAAGAAAGTGGTCGTTGCTTATGTACACATGTTTCGTATTTGTCCATTCGTAGTCCATCGCTTATTCTTCATCGGCCTTGTAGAATCTGCGCATCTTGACGAAGTTCTGAACAGAAAACTCCTTTCTTCAACACAAATAAACAGCGCATGTAAATATTGATTGTAATTCAGCTGCTGGGTTTGCTCCGTACACTCCCCTTCCACCACAGCAGCATGTCATGGACAGCACATTGAATACCTATTCGGTTTAGAATTCGCATCAGAACAATAGGAAGAGAGGCTTGAAGGCGCGCCACCTGTCTCTTATCAAGGGGGACCAAGCCATTAGTTTGTCCATGTTTTGCCTAGGTTCCTTCATCCATTGGTGAACGAATGAATGACTTCAAATCTTGATCGACAATATTGATCGCTGTTAACAAAAGGGTTAACCTTTCGATCTAGAAAGCCTTTCTAGGTGTAACCCACAAAACCTTTCAAAGTAAAAACCACAAATATACCATTTTTACGTCAAATTGGACACCTTTCAAATTAAATGGGACAATTTTCAAACAAAGTTGGACACTTTACAAATCAAATTCGACACTTTTAACGTGAATTTTGACACTCTTCTAAGCTGGCCTATGAACTTTGAAATCAAGCGAACTATTCTAAATCGAAATGCCCTTTAGGCAGGTTAAATTACAAATTCACCAAGATAGTTAGATTAATTTGTTGATCGAAAAAATGGTAGAATATTCTTTGAAATTTTTAGTTCAGCTGCTCCAATAAATGTATTATTTTTCTAAAAGTTTTATTTTTCGAGAAACAATAATAGATTAATTTTTGTTTCAAAGCGCAACAAGACACCAATCAAGTTGTGCATTAAAAGACTGGATCGCGCCATGCACTCGAAAAGCAAGTCGCAATGTTTATTCGAATGATGGTGTAAATACTGCTTACATGCCCCAAAAAGTTAGGACATGTGTGTTTTTACAATTGTTTGTGTTGCACCGTTTGTAAGTGTAAAACTGCATGCAAGCAAAAATTTTGCTATCATTCGAAGAAAATCGCGAAGTTTCGGTCGGGGCGTGACGCAATCTTTGTTCTGGCAGTAAAAAACGGCCGCCTTGCTGCTCTTCAAAACAAGCTTTAAACCGTTGTTTCCTCTCGAAAAGTAAAATTTTTATAAAATCTCAAACTATCAGTTTTCTTAGTGGGAAGTGATCTAAACCTTCAAAGAAAGTCACACTAAAATTTTCCTTGAACAATAAATTGTTCTAACGTTTTTGGAGAGTCTCTATTTTGATGTAGGACAGGTTCATTTCAATGTGGAAGAGTTTTCTTTGATTTGAGAAGTCTCAGGTTAGCTTGGAAGAGTGTCCAATTTGCTTTGAAAAGTGCCCAATTCGACGTGAAAAATGGTATATATATATGACCGATGGACTTTACAAAAAGCAGATATATGTACGCGCAGCTATACCTGATCGATTTTATCGACTTTGTCCAGGATTGATCACTTATAGTGCGAATCATATGAGACATGGCCGATGGACAACTCTCACAACAAGTGGAAAATATTGATCAGTGAGCCACTATCGATCAATTCCATCAATTTTCGTTTAGTTGTAAATCACAAGAGTATAATCGCCGATGGAGACGCTGCCAAGCAAGTAAACACTACCGATCTTATAGCAGTTATCGATCATTTCTATCGATTTTTCGGAGTTCGCTGTGTGAAAAAGAAATCATGCGAAAATAACTGCCCATGGACAATTCTCATGAAGGACAGAAAACGTCGATTATCTACTACGAATATCTAATGCAGATCTCCATTCAGTAAGTAGTAAGTCACCAGTGAGCATTAGTTGTATAGTTTTGCTCTTGAAATTGTCTCGAATATTCGAATGGTTTCGAATGCTCACAAATTTCGAATATTGGAATTCGAGCGCATTCGCAAAAGCGATATTCCGAAAATTCGAATTCGGAAGCATTCAAAAAACGCGATTTTTGGAGTAATGGAATCAAATACATTGAAAAAACGCGAGCGATATTTGAATATTCAAATTCGAATTCATTTGAGATATTTTAAATATTCGAATTCGAATAATCAAAATCGAATGAAAATCATTCCAACGCCATTTCGAGTAGGTTATTCCAGCACAACTATAGATGGTCGTTGGAGGAGTCTCCTTGGAGGTCATTGCAAATGAGTTTCGTCTCAGGATGAGCCATGAACTGTATTCATACTTGAGTACTTTGGGTGATTGTATACTTTTTTGGTTTCCTGGTGTTTTTCTAAAATGAACTCTCTGCTTATTTGCTCTTATTCACTTCTTAAACTCGACTATCCTCGTTTTTGGAAAATTTTCCAGAAATCTCACCCGCAGTCCCTGTTCCGTTTAGATTGTAGGGCACGAAGCTAGGTACTTTTGCCCATTATAGGCGATTCGCTATATTGAATGTCTAAGCTTATTCTCATCAAATTTTCAAGGATGTCTAAGCCCATTTTTATGCTTTTTTAGGACCCAAAAATTTTCACCTATTGTCAGTGAGGAATATAATAGTTACCTGTGGTGTTGTTGTGAAACGGAATGACGTGTTGGCCGGGATCACGATGAGATCGCCAAACTCGCAAAGAATACGTACCCAGTCGCCTTTCTGAAATTAAGTACCAAAAATAAAAATAAAATGCAAAAATCAAGACTAAACAGAAGTCGCCCTTTGTAACTGTAAGACTTATATAGCTGGATAAGGGACAAAGGTTAGCGTTAGCTAACCCCTTTGGGGGTTGCGCCACGCATTCTACTGCTGAAGGCAATTTGAATGCTCTCTACAATGACCTGTGCTGGCCAGCCGATGGAGAAGTCAGCGTCTTATGCTGCTCAGACGTCTAGCACCAATTCTCCGAACCAAGAGGTACCGAGGAAAGGTTCGGTTCCATGGGCGTGAGATCCGAATCAATAACCTTTAATCGAACATGTCTCCTCACTGTAGTGGTTGCGCAAGATTTTTCAGGCCTTGTAGAGGGTCTTGAAGGAAAAATAGGCACTTTTTTAAGCAGTGCAAAGTGAAGAAGAATAAAGTGTTATCCGTAGATGGCGTTGGAATTTCTCCGAGCTCGCCGAGCTGCTTTCGTGAGTCTTCCGAAGGCAACATACCTATCGCGGATCACCGCGATTTGTGATACTTTTTTGTGCTCGCTTTTTAATTCATTGCCACCAGCAACTGTAGTCATGAGGTCAATTGTTGCTCTATCGGCGCTTATTTCAAGATTCCTTCGATGCGCTTGCATGAGAGCCCAGAATGCAGCGTGGCAGATTGCTTATTCTTTTCCATACATTTTCTAATTTCTCTAAATGTTACGCTTTAAGTATTTCTTTCTTGCGTATTCATTTAGGACGGTAGAATCAGGGTTAAGATGAAGTGTTTCATCATTGGATTATGTATTTCCACTTCCATTTAATAACGTCTTTGATCCACCGGTTTAATTACCCACGTTTGAGGTAATGGATGGCGGCGCCTGGTGGCTTTGTGCATGGCAAGCAGTAACGATTCGGACCACCCCGACTCCTCTCTACGAAATCTGAGTCGTTACGGTTGACTGTTGAACTTCTGCGTTATCAGTTGCGACTCAAATCAGTAGTCACAGCGAGTTGATCCATGCATCAAGATGGTGGTCTTCGACCGTTGGCCATTTCCTCGTGCGGTAACGTTGCCAAGGCCGTTGCTTAACAACTTTCTCGGGAATCGTCTCCATATAAACTGCCACCACAACCGCAACCGGTCCTTTTTGTTTCGTCTATCCAAATAAAAACAAAGAAGACTGAGGACTTGACATTTTCCCCCTATTGATTGAAGCCAATCGATGGTTTCTGGTCTTGCTTGCTTAGCATGCCTCATGTTAATGTGACGATTTTAACGCAAAAATTAGAGGAAGTCAGAAAAAAACAAAGACTATAGAAGAAGTATGCATGGTGACAAGGATATCAGTCGATGTCATGAATACACGGAAGTATGACAGGCATTCTGGCACTCATCCAATAAAGCGTTTTGGTTCTAAGCAAAATATCAACCATCTACAAACTCTTTGCCAGAAGCGTTTAGTTGAAGTTAATAACAAGGAGGAAGCACAGTGTTACTCAATCCGTTTTGGGATGCGCCAGGCATTCTACTTCTACGGGATTTCGCGGAGTCGATTTGAATGCGTAGTTGACCATATAATGACTTGCGATGGCGAACTGATGAACAGTTTAATGTTTTATCTTTCCCAGACATGTCTGTCACCTATTTACAGACCCCGGAGGGATGGAGAGCTTGGATGGCCTAGGTGGAAGCCAACGAACCATGAATCGAGGTGCATGAAAGAGCCGGCGCCTACTCCAACTGCGCAACATGGGCACGTGGCTCATATAGTGTGTAAAACGACTTTTTAATTTTTTCTAAATTTACTTATCACATTTTATTTTTAATTTTTAAATTTTTTTAAAAATTTTGTCGCTGATATTTGAACAGTTTAATGTTTTATCTTTCCCAGACATGTCTGTCACCTATTTACAGACCCCGGAGGGATGGAGAGCTTGGATGGCCTAGGTGGAAGCCAACGAACCATGAATCGAGGTGCATGAAAGAGCCGGTGCCTACTCCAATTGCGCAACATGTGCACGTGGCTCATATAGTGTGTAAAACGACTTTTTAATTTTTTCTGAATTTACTTAATACATTTTATTTTTAATTTTTAAATTTTTTTTTTAATTTCGTCGGCGATATTTCTCGTGTTGGGAAATATCAGCGACAAAATCTTAAGAAAAGAAGTGTGCATTTAGGTTTTTTGATTAGGTGGTACATACTTGCATGCTTTAGGCAGTGTCTAAGGTAAATACAGAGGAAAAGGACCTTAATTAGAAACAGCTAGAGGTTTGAACATGCCATAAGGTCGCCCCTGCCCTCTTCCTTTCTCCATGGTGGTAAGTTACACCCAGCTACAGCTGCAGTAAAGCTAGCTACCCACCAATCACTGGCTTTCCAGGCGACAAACAAACAAGACTAGATCGAAAATTAGGTGGGCCGACCACGTAATGCGCTTCGCAGGCACCAAATGGGTTCCGCGGAATGTCAAGAAAATACCAGTACGCCCACCAACGCGTTGGTCGCACGCCCTTGTGAAAGCTCTGAACGAAAGATATAACCCTCTTCATGTCCCTCGAGAGAGGAGGATCCATTGGAGCACTCTGGCACGCGACAGGGACGAATGGAGACGCTGCTGGCGCTCGCTCTAGCAACTCGATGATCAACGGGACGACAGGTGATGCAGGTGAAACAAAAAGGACAAAGTTCAGGAATCCAGGTGGGGTTGGAAGGGGACACATGGTGTTTTGTTCTCACATTCCCTTCCCTGAATATGTTCGAGAGTTCCAGATAGTGCCTCACCATACGAGGGCATTAAATCAAATTCAAGGAATGAGGTCATGCAGCACGGGATGATGGACGCCACCGTCGTCTAAGAACTGTCCTCCTCCTCACTACTAGGCTAGATCCATCCAGTCAAAGATTTACATTATCGAAATACTAGATAATAGCACGACCTCCCCATTGAACCAAATGTGGTTACTGCTTTGGTTCAGCCGAATTTGAAGTTGTCGCCGCTCGCGTTCGCCAGCGAATTTCTCTGTTTTCCGCTCCTAACTCGAACCAGAACCAGTTCCGAACAGGTGCAATTGATGTGCCGCACTTCGCTCGACCCGCATGACGTAATCTCGAAGTGTTGTCGAGAAATTCTGCGTTTCTCTGGGTGTGGCAGGGGACGTTTCCTGGTCTCCAGCGACCCGTCTACTCACCTTGTCCTCAACGTCGTAGTACGCCGAGCCATCGATGATCATTCGGGCCTGATCCACGGGTTGGTTCGACTCCTCGAACAGCTCGTCGATCTGAATTTCGACGGTAAACTACCTTCAGAAGATGTAGAGTAATGCAGACCTCACTTTATCTCTGAAATTTGCAGTGGTTTCAGCGTCGAGGGTGAAAATGTCCTCGCGAGTGAAATTTCGCTCCATTTTCATGACCTTGAGTCGCTTTGACAGGGCGACCTGGTCGAGTGTGTCGAGCTGAACAGGTGCAATAAGTTACGAATTCGAGGCGAATTGAAGTTTAGATAAACAAAATGACAAAGATCGGCGTTTGTCAATCTCTTCCTGGGATGCGCCACGCACACCACTTCAGCAGGATATCGTGGAGGCACTTTAAATGCGAATTTGGTATACACAACGAGTTGCGGTGGCCAGCCGATGAATAAATCAATGTTCTATCCTTTCCAGGCAAGTCTGGTTTCAATTCAGCGACCCCCGAGGGATAGAAGGCTTGGTTTGCAGGGCGGAAATCGGAACTATAAACTTGGAGCCGGCTGCACACTACATCCAGTACCTCCTTCGACTGCCATACCATGCTACCCAAAGCTTGGATGGGTGCTGACAATTGGTACCTTGTAGTAGAGGGTGCCGGTCCTTTTCGACAACTCGTCCGGAGTGATCATCTTCGGTGGGAACAAATGGTGCGGTAGTCGCGGATCACCGCATGGGTACGCTTCCATCTGCCAGATTTGGACCATCTCGTCTGAAAAATGAGCACTAGTGGACGAGTTTTTCAGAAGGGAAGTCACGAACACGAACGATGAAAATTTCAGCAATATCTTTGCAATATGGTCAGCGAATCATGAAGGTCATCAGCTTTCGTAGGAGGCTCCAATAATGAAATGAGGCCACTTTCCGTAAAACAATGCTGGCAAGAAAAAGAGAAAAAAAAGCAAAAAGGAAAAGGAAAAATGAAAAATCAACGGTGAGGTGAGGTTGTTTGAGGATTTGGTTGGTTGATTATCGCTCCTTGAACTAATCAATGTTTTCTCTATTTGAAAGCTAATGGAGATGATGATCGAAAACGAAGGTCAGTTGATTCGATAGGAACTAAACATTGATTTTAGGAAACAACTTCCATTTGATTGGCTGTGAAAATTGTATTTGAATAGAGTTACCCGCTAGAAGCAGTTGTAGAAAAAAGGCATATTGTCACTTTGCGGTTTCAAAAAAGCAAATCAGATAAGAATCACAAAGCATGGCGCCACCTTTTTTTGAATATACCAAAAAATTTTGTTATCCGGCGCTTTAAAAAAAAGCTTTAAAAATAGAAACAAGTTTATATGACTTTCAAACACTGTGTATGTCTTTTTGATACAAGTGACTTATGAATTTTATGGTACAAAAGCACAAACAAAATGACAGTATGACATGAGTAGATATTTGAATAAAAAAGAATTAATATGAAATAACCAGTAGCTAATTGTTTTAGCACTGAGAAAGTACAGCGAAAAGGGTCAGCTCACAAAACGTTTCGAATCATGTAGCGTAAGGCGTTTCTATCCTTAGAAAGGGTTTTTGCGCGTGTAGCGCAATCGGTGGAGGTGCCGACTGTCACGAGTAACCGATTCTAGGTTCCTGGTTCGGGATCATCGCCTAAGCCAACCAAGCCTTCCTCCGGGGTCGGTGAATTGGTACCAGACTCGTCTGGGAAGGATAAATGGCTGACTTTGTGCATCGCCTGACCACCGCAAGTCATTCATTGTATGACCAAATACGCATTTAAATTGCCTCCTCCGTTGAAGTAAAATTCGTGACGCATCCCAAGCAGGATTGAGTAATGCCGTCCTTCATCCCTTATTAGAAACTATTCATATTTTTCTAAAGCCTTGGTACAGCGGCTGTTATATAAGATAGAAGCTGTTAGAAGGATGTCTAGTTGCAGTCAAAACTCTTGCACCAGGCGGGAGTCGAACCAGCATCACCTACTTTCCGGGCAGGATGCCAGTCCTTTGCCGTTGTATACCGACTCACCACAATATCACGAGAGAGCGCTGATAGGTCGAGCTTGCTAGGCATTTATCGTGGAGGTAGCGCTCGATCCAACAACACGGTGATGTAATAGGCTTGCACCTTGCCCGGAATGTATGTAGAGGAAGCAGGTGCGAGTTGTACCCAGCGCAAGAGTTCTGGTCAGGCACGCGTAAAGCACTTTCTAACACTTCGGTAAAAGTTGATACAATGTTGAGGGTTATGTTGTCTCTCTTGTAGATGCTTGCATGTTCTATGGGCTCGTGTAGCGGAGTCGGAGTTATTGCCAGCTGTGACGTACACCTGATAATAGGTTCTTGGTTCGCATTTCCTGCCCAGGGCAACCAAGCTTTCAATCCCGTCGGGGTCGGTGAATCGGTACCATGTTTGTCTGAAAAGGGTAAACGACTGACTTGTTTATCTGTCGGCCTCCGCAAGTCATTATACAGCCAAATACCCATTCAAGTCTCCTCCACGACATCCCGTAGAAGTGGATTGCGTGGCGCATTCCAAACGAGAGTGAGTAACGCCGTCTTTTATCCTTTTATTATGCACTTTATGGCTTCTCCTTTTCCGCGATTTCTTAACGCATTAGCGAGACCTGGTAAGGGTAAAAGCATTAAGGACGGCGCTAGTCAACACTTTCGCGAAATACGCCACGCATTCTACTCCTAGTAAATTGAATGCAATTTGAAAGCGAATGCATACATATAATACAATGGCGTGCGGTGGCTAGTCGATGGACAAATCAGTGTTTCATCCTTCGAAGACAAGTCTGGTGACAATTCACCGACCCCGGAGGGATGGAAGGTTGGCCCGGGCAGGAAGCCCGAACTAGACGGAAATCGAGTGCACGCAACAGCCTTCTCCAACTGCGCAACCACTTGCCCCGTGAAACCTGGAGGATTTCACTGCATGGAGCGGGAAAAACCAAACAATGTAGCCCATCTAAGTTCCAAGAGCTGGTTTAGAACTCATGGTGCCAATCTGCTAACAGACGGATGAAGGAGAAAGAAGGCAACTGAAGTTAAAGGATGATGTGCAGTGAAGGACCAAATAGCGACCCGACATCAGCTGCACACAAGACCGTGTTCGTTGAAACAAAGGATGGCAACGAATGAACGACGTCCAGTGTCGGCTAGGAGTTCAGGGCGGCAAGAAACCTTCGGGTTTGGAAGGCGTGCCAGCGTAACGCACGCTGTAAACGGGCGAGGTAACGGCGACGATGCGTGTGCCGTCGACGATTTCCCACCGCGCGAAGCTTTTCGGAATAACCACGACGTATCGTTAGTTCGTGTGAAGCGCTTATATAGTAGGCGGCGAGGAGATTTCAGGCGAATTTGAACCGAAATTCGGCCAATCTGAAGCGTTCTGTTCGGTCGTCGCTCTTCGGAAGATGCCACAACTTTGCGAACATGCGCATGTGTCCGCGCCCGCCATTGTAATTGCGTCGTGGTAGCCGAGGAAAAACCGCTCTGATTGATTACAAACCACACCGTCATGTAGTCGTCGTTCTTCTACCGGAACAATTACGCAGTTCTGCTTCAGAGACAAGTCAAGAAAGGGCGCAACACGTCGCCTGATTGTTCAACAGCTCAGCAGTAAAGCGCTGAAGGCCTCCGCACATTTTTGCGGCAACGCGGCACGCGGGGAGGCAGCAAAACGGCCTCAGAGGAGGCAACCATATTCAGCTTTGCTTCACCACCCCATCACCAACGCGGTTTCATTATCATTATCGGTTTCCATTCGAGATCCCGCCACGATCAGCTAGAGCCCAGATAGAACTTGGTCGGTGGCAAAGCAGCTGTAGAGGCAGTGATGCCTTAAAACATTATTGCCGCTGCCGCTTTGGCGGCGCCGCGCCAGGCGGCACATCGGCGGCAAACCCTGCTTCTCTGCCCTTTGCTTAAACATAGGCTGCCACTCGCTGCAAAAGTGTGTGAAAGCCTTAAGCCCTAGTTTACACTTGCGCCCCACGCGGCGCGGCACGACGATCCCCATAGGTATTGATTTTTCGCCCGGCCCGGTCGATATCTATTCCGACAATGGCTCCGCGCAGCGCAGCAGCGCAAGTATAAACTAGGGCTAAGGCCCGTTTATACTTCGACGTCGATCGAGGCGACGCCACGTATTGTGGTCACATTGATCGAGCCACGCGATCAATTTGGGCACTATACATGCCATAGCTTCGCTCGTCGTCTGAAGTATAAACGAGGCCTTAAAGGCCCCTCAGAGTTCTGCGGCGTTGCCGCTGCCCTATCCTTCATCATAGGGCAGAGACGCAGAGCTCGCCGCCGGCGGCGTCCCTGCCCTATCCTTAACCATCGCGGCGAGCGGCGTTGCCGCAGAACTCTGTGGGGCCTTTAGGCCTATGTTGTACTTCGGCGACGGTGTGACGCTGTACACACTGCGTAGCAGCCCGCCTAACACGGCGTCGCCGAAGCATAGCATAGCCTTAATGTTGCAGCACTTCTGAGCTGCATCAGAACCTTATGTTTCTCCCACGCCTTCTTTAGTTCATCCGTCTGATTTCCATCACAATACCGTCCGTATCTTTTGGCCTTCAGGCAGAAAAAGCGCCGCCATTTCCGCCGCTTCTTGATAGCGCTCTTCAAGCCGCATGCTTTAAAAAGTTATTCCGACATTTGGGATCAGCATTGAATAATCTATCCGAAAAAGTGCAAAACGCTCAATGAATGTTTAAAGTGTTATCTTTTTGGGGACCGATGGTTCTTTCACGTGGAGGAAAATAACTCGTCGAAAAAGTGTCGTTTTTGGACTTGTAGCCATTGACTTCAGCTAAACTTCACTTTCGTTTGAATCAGAGTTGCCGATATTTTTTAAATGATCGTCATTGTCAACCGCTAATAATCACTTGAAGGTTGTCCGTTACTGTCAAAGGTTTCGATGTGCCCTCCAAGAGGTTCTTATCTTTACGAAGAAAATAGTTTGACAGAGCGAGTTCGTTCATTTGCTGCGCTTGCAGTTGCAATAAAACTGTAACTCCGACATTTTCAGTTCCGTTATCAGCTCAGATTCATTGTCAACAGCGGAAATCATCCACACCATAGCAAGGTTGCGCTGTGATCAAAGCGTTATGTGCTTAGTGTGACAAAACGCCATCCCCCTTTTTTGGTATTCGCGAATTAATCATAATACTCTATTATTAAATATATTAGCTGGGATCGAAAGTTTCAACTCCATCTAACGGTAGTCGTTTCTGACACCCAAATTCCAAATGACACAATTTCGATTATTCGATTTCTTCGATTATTTTTAACTACTCAAGTCAATAAAGAAATTTTTTCTTGACCTGCCACTGTCAACAAAACCCACTTTTAATAATCCTCAAGTTATTAACTGTTAAAGCTGGATAGTGGATAGTTGGAGCTCATAAACTAAGTATTTTAACCCCTCGTCTTGTCAGATAATTCTCCTCTAAAAGCATTTCAAAAAGCAGGATAGGGATAAAGTATAAAGGGCGGTCTTGTTCAATCCTCTTTGAGATGCGCCACGCGTTCTTCTTCTATGGGATGTTGCGGAGGCGATTTGAGGCCGCGTGCTTGGCCGTGGCCACACAATTACTTTCGGTGGCCAGCCGATGAACAAGTCGGCGCGTTATCCTTCCCACATGTCTTGTACCAATTCACGGGCCCCGAAGGGATGGAGGGCTTGGTTGGCCTGGGCGGGAAATCCGAACCAGTAACCTGGTATCGTGTGCGGCACCCTTCCGTCTGCGCTACGCGCTCCCTATTTCAAAAAAAAAAACGCGAAAAACGATGTGGAGATTACGCAGAATAGAAAGTAGTTTCCAACTCCAAACACTATGCTATTTGAGCGGTTGAATTTAGCGATGTATTATTTGAAGTCAATGCTACGTGTATTCGTTTTTCAGTTATTACAGCATGGCAAACCTTCAGCCGATTTTCACCTGAGATTTTTAGTATTTAACAAGTTTTGGTCTAGTTTATTAGCTTTCGTAGCAAACTTCTTCATGAACTACGTTGACAATATGTCATCGAACATGAAAACTCATCCATTGGGAGTGAGCTAAATACCTCGCGACGGCTCAGTAGGATCAGTTTCCCTCAAAATGTTTCGTAAATTATTTGGCGCTACTGCTTCAGATAGGATTTTTATGAGAGGCACTAATATTTCCAAAAATATTCCTGCTTCTCCGCTAAAACATGGAGGCCAGAGCTAACTGTAGCGCAATAGGAAAGAGGAACTTCGCCCGCATCCTTACCAAGTTCCTGGTTCGGGTTCTCCAACCCGGCCGACGAAGCCTTCCATCCGTCCGGGGTCGGTGAAATGGTACCAGAGTTGTCTGGGAAAGATAAAACGCCGACTAATCACCGGAAATTATTACATAGGCGGAATACGCATTCAAGTCGGCTCTACGATATCTCGTAGAAGTGGAATGCGTGGCGCGTCCCAAAAGAAATTAATCACCGCCGTCCTTCACTTTCTTTAATTAAGCCAAAAAACTCATTTTAACCTCAATGTTTATATCGCCTGGTTATTCCGCATATGAGGAAGGGCGAAAAGCCGCCAACGTTGATAAATCCGTTTTTGGAAGCTGAAAAAAAAGCTAATTGGACTGTTGAACGTCAGGTGAACAACAGACCGGTAGAAGAGCTCTTTTCTCTGCTCGAGACAAGCCACTTGCCAGAACAGCGACTCCATAAAGAGGAAGGCAGGGCTGGTCCGGATGCAAGTCGAACCTTCAAGCTCATTCTAACGCCTGATCCTTCTTGAATTTTACAGTTCCTCTAAAGGGCGAGAGGTAACGAAGATGAGGAGGCTGCGGTTGTCACGTCACCGGGAATTGGAGTTCATGGATCGAGTCCTGTCCAGGCTGACAAAACCTTCCATCACTACTGAGAGTAGGAGAAATGGTACCGGACTCGTTCTGAAGAGTAAAACACTATCTTGCCCTTCCACTGACTGCCCTAGTAGCATTCAAACTGCCTCCACGACATCACGTAAAGGGAATCAATGGCGTACCCCAAACAAGGATTGACTTACGCTGTTCTTTATCCTTTTTTTGTTCTATCTGAAGAAGGTAAAGCTAGGGTAGATAGACAAACGTTTTTTGGCGGCGAAGGCTAGCACCAGTTCTTTGCTCCCGATGGTTACAAGCAGTAGTTTGTCCAGTTTGGCTCTGAGAACTGCGCCGACGCTTCCTGCTGGTCTTTACAGATGCTAGTGGAAAACCGAACACGAACAGATTTTCCACAAAACCTGTACAAATCCTCTACCGATAGGCGTTTAGAAAATTTGAAAGCTTTATGCGGTTGCAAAGCACAAGATGTTGTCCTTCCTCTAGGGATACTGATACATCTGTATGTCCGACTAGGACTTAGAGTTACGTACTTCATGGACAGAAATGGACGGAAACCGACATAAACTCTTCGAACAGAGCACGATGGCCATGTTGTTACTGGTTTAGTCGAGTAGTACTATCAATAGGAGGAGCGAACGTTGTTATGGCGTTCTTCTCACAACGAGCTCATCGATTTTGAGGAATCCAGAATTTGGGGAATCCAGAATCCAACGATTCAGGAGTCTAGAGTCAATCTTAAAAGTGATAAAAATAAATAAATAAATGGATAGTAGTTTAAGAATGAAGCGGAGCCCAGACGGGGGATGTGCTGGCTGTCGCCTGCACCCGATTCCAGGTTCCTGGTTCGGATTTCCCAAACGCGCATTCAAATTACCTTCGCAAAATCCTGTGGATGTAGAATGCGCAACACATACCAAAGGGCTTAATTATTTATTTTATATCTATTCTTTTACAAATGTAAATAGAAACATGGAGCTGACCCATCTTGCGCTCCACCTCTGCTGCAAGTGCTTATTCTTACTCAAATTTCTGACGTTCATTTAACTAATTGTGGTGATTTTTCTATATTATTAATTTTATAATAGATCTATGCCGCGAATAGCGTAGTCGGGCGAAGTGCTTTCCAATGCATGCACCCGATACTAGCTTCCGGGTTCGGATTTCCCGCCTAAGCCAACCAAGTCTTATAGCCAAATACGCATTCAAATCGCCTCTAAGACTTCCCGTAGTGGTAGAATGCGTGGCGCATCCCAAGAGGGATTTGGTAACACCGTGCTTTATTCTTCATCCTAATGTTGACTTCTTTGAATTTGATTGCTGTGTTTTACTTCCAACATCAACATGAGGAGTTCAGGTTAGCTTGATACTACTCCTCCTTCCCTATCCTCCCTTACTGATGACCACAGGGGAAGGATGCTTTGCCTATTTAGTTTTCGTCTGTTGTCCGTGTCAGGCAGATGTGATAACAGATGACAGATGTGTCATAGGGCGCGTAGAGCGCAGTCGGAGGCGCGACTGTCGCGTGCACTCGATACCAGGTTCCTGGTTCGGATTTCCCGCCCAGGCCAACCAAGCCTTCCATCCCTCCGGGGTCGGTGACCAGACTGGTACCAGACTTGTCTGGGAATGATAAAGCGCTGACTTGTTCATCGGCTGGCCACCGCAAGTCATTGTATGGCCAAATACGCATTCATGTCGCCTCCACGACATCCCGTAGAAGTAGAATGCGCTGGCGCATCCCAAAAGGGATTGAGTAACGCCGTCCTTTATCCTTTATCCTTATCCTGTTGTCCATGCGATACGAAAACAGACTTATTTTTCATTTTTTTTAAATCCATCCTACAATTACACCTATAAAATGGCTTTACTTTTGTAGTTAGACACCTTCCAATAACTCCACCAACCACCAAGGGATTGCAGATACGATACGCATCTCAGCTAGACAATGAAGGGGTCAACAAAACGTTGCCGGCGGCATTAACTCATCGGAATCGGTTCCCACATCGCTATGTCGCTAGCCAACCTCTGTATTGCGGCGAGCGAGATGCCCTTGGAAACGAGTTGTGTAGAGCCCGTTATCAGGTGAAAGGGGTCTATTCGCGAGAAAACTAACAACGAGAATCACTGATGGCAGACGGGTTACGCGCCGCGAGAACGAGACCCGCTTACACCCATACAGCTACAATTCTCCCCGCATAAAATGCCCGTTTCCTCGAGGAAAAGCGGCTTGCTTGAGCCCTGTCAGGCTGACAGATTTCAATGATTTCAGGAGGACAGCTGGGGCTTCTCAAGCGACACGATTAGACTGAAATGTCTCTAGATGATGTTGCTCGTGCAGGCTGTGTCTCCAGAAGTGGTTGCCACCGTGAGCAATTCTAGCCCCGGAGTACTTTGCACCTGCCGTCCGCGAAGTAGGGTTCATGCTCCTTAATCGACAACCAACACCTGTTGATGCTCACGTAGCGGCCAAATTCAAGTCACTTTTTTCAAAGCGTTCAACGTGACGGTGTCCAGAACAAGTCCGTGTTATCACCATGCTCTTGTCAATTCTGGTTTCAAAGGTGATCGACGTTCATACTATTACAAAATATTTGTACTTAACGGTTAAAACTGACTGCTCCCGCCCTTTCATCGAAAGTAAAGTCTCTATGATGGTGCACTGAACATAAGTGCGTTTGGAAGACCTTATGACCTTCAAACCCTAGATATACATATGTTACGTGAGAAGCACATTCGGAAGAGGCGCTGACTGACGCTCATAGTCGACTCCAGTTCTTGGTTTGAATTTCCCGCCCGGACTAGCCAAATGGAGGACGAATAGTGCAGGAGAAAGGGTCGTGCAACGGTGGTTCGAGAAATTTCGTTCTGGAGATTTCAACCTTGAAGATGCACCCCGAGCGACAGTCCTCCGGCAATCAAGGACGACGATTTGAAGGCCTTTTTGGAAGCGGATTCATCGCAAACAATTCGTGAGATCGCGGACTGTCTAGTGGTCAGCAAAACTGCTGTTACGGATGGTTGGAAACGCCTTCTAAAGGTGAAAGAGCTCGAAAAATGGGTGCCCCACGATTTGAGTGGTAGCCAGAAATTGTCGCGTTTCGAACTCTGTTCTTCTTTGCTTCTCCGGAAATGGGTTCCGATCAGGACGGTGGCTTGATGTCAACGAATTCCCCAGACACTTCCCAAAGCCGAAATCCCATCGGAAAGAGACTATGGTGGCTGCGTGGTGGTCCGCGGCCGGTGTGATTCACTACAATTTTCTGCAACCGCGCAAAACCTTCACAGGAGAGTCCTACTGTGATGACAAGATGTACCGAAACCTGTGTGAGCTGCTGCTGGCACTGGTTTTCAGAACAGGTCAGATTCTTCAACGTCCGCCCTACGTTTCGCAAATCACCGTTTGAGAATGAAAAGAACTGCGAGTTGAAGTTCTGCCTTTCCACTCACCAGACCCTGCGCCAACCGATCACCACCCTTTTAGGCGCTTTCAGAACTCCTTCGTTGGTAGAACCTTCGCAAACCAGGACCACCCAGAAACGGCCTTTCTATCAGGCTGTCCAACAATTCCTGTCCGAAAATTTTCAAAATTCTATAATTTTCCTTAGAGGTGTTACAATATCATGCAAGTGCAAAAACCTTCTAGAAGGTCTCCAGAGTTCCCCGCTAGGGGTATATAAGGCACAGTCTAGCTACCAGTACAAGCTAAAATGGACCAAGGTTCCATTTTAGCTTGTACTGGTAACTAGACGCGGCGACTGCGCCTTATATACCCCTAGGGGGTTCCAATTCGTACGTTCGTGTACTACGAGTGGCTGCTGGGCAACGACACGGGCACCGCGGTCGCCAACATCTGCAGAGCGTACAAGGAGGATGCAGTGTCCCAACGCACAGTCAGGCGCTGGTTCAATCGTTTCGAGAGCGGCGACACGAGCCTCGAGGACAGGTAGCACAGCGGGAGGCCTTCTCCGGTGGATGATGACGAAGTCCGTCGCTGTATCAAGGAGAAGCCGGAAGCCACCACCGGCCTCCATCTACACCGATCAGCTCGAGAAACTAGCCTCCGCCATCCGAGAAAAGCGTCCCCGACGGGCCTCGGTCCACCTGTTGCACAACAACGGGCGCCCCCAAGTGGCGAAGGAGACCCAGCAGAAGTTGGTGACGCTCGGCTGGGAGACGGTTGTCCATCCGCCGTATTCCACGGACCTCGCCCCCTCCGACTACCACTTGTTCCGCCCGCTAAAGCGCCATTTGGCCGGAAGAAAATTCACCAACTACGACAACCTCAAATCCGACATCGCGGACTTCTTCGAGTCGCAGCCGCCCTCGGAGTTCTGGGCGAAGGGCATCAGCGACCTGCCCAATCGATGGGCCACTGTTATGGATAACTGTGGTGATTATATTGTTGATTAGACTTGTTTTTCAATAATGTTGAAAAAATTAAAAATGGTGAAATTTTCGGACAAGAATTATTAGACAGCCTGGTAGAATTCGCCACATCTCAACTGCCTAGTTTTTGATAAGCAATAAGCATCGCATTGAAAAAAGTGTGCTGATTCGAATGGAGCTTAGTTCGCTGAATTCGATGGATATGGGGTAAGTTATGACCGTTTGAAATGTCTAGCCAAAACCGCCAGAACTTTCCGGGCAACCTAATTGTACCAGACTTGTCCTGGAAAGAAAGAAAACCGTGACGAGTTCGTTGATTGGCCTCCGCAAGTCACAAAAAAGTAAATAAATTATACTAAAGCACCAGCGCTTTCTCTACGTCGGCAACACTCTACAGAAGCTAGCAAGACCTACTGCACTTCGGAAGATGCGAGTGATGGAGACGAGGCGAGAGTACGCTAGGGCGACAGCCATTGGCAGCATTGAGATGTGTTATATAGTACGAATAGTGGCTGCAATCGGTGCTGCAGGCGCTCTCGACGGCAGGCGAAACGTGTTCCCGAACGGTCTAGTGTCACCGTTGATAGCTTAACAACAAGACATTCAGGCCACGGTAAACAGTCGCGAGACCAGAGAGACGACGTTCGTCGCGGTTCCATCGCGCCAAACTACTTGGGCCAATTGGTTTTGGGCGATTATTCGCGTAAAGCGAGTCCTTATAGGCAGCATTAGGTCTAAGCACTTGCGCTGGGAGAGGATAATCCTCGTTTTCAACAACTTTACCCAAATGAGAGATGAGGTGAAAAGGAGTCCCCAGCTTCCGAGGCAAACGGTAAGGTTGCGCTTGCAACATTTGTATAATAGCCGGCCTTCAGAGAATACTGAAACCGTGCTGATTCGAATGGTGCTTATTCCGTCTGAAATCGGTGAGCTTGAAGAAATTTAATGTCGTTTGAAGTGGACTGTTCAAAACCGCCAAAACTTTCCTTCCGCCCAACCGTATACACTAAACACCCGCTAAAACTGGCAGAGGTTTCTCTACCACCTAATGATAAAACTTTGGCCAGTAGCCAGTTGATTTTGTGGTCACCTATTTTGGAGTGCTCATATGGTGTCAATAGAAAAGCCATAACAAAGTTGTGATGATGTTTTGTTGCGATCAAAACTCTAGCTCGAGGCGGGAGTCGAACTCGCAGCACTGCTTACCGGGTGGGGATGATCAACACCATTACGCCACCGGCGCTGTTTGATCGAACACAACATCTACACCTAGTGGGACCCATCAGTACTCATTCATATTTCGGGATGAGCCGGCCGCAAACAAAGGATAAAGGACAGCATGACTCAATCACTTTCGGGATGCGCCGCGCATTCTACTTCAACAGGATGTCGTGGAGGTGATTTGAATACCTATTTGGCATCACAATGACTTGCGGTGGCCAGCTGATGAACAAGTCAGCGCTTTATCCTTTCCAGACATGTCTGGCACCAATTCACTGACTCCTGAGGGATGGAAGGCTTGCTTGGTCTGGGGGAAATCCGAACCAGGAGAGTTATCGGATCCACGCGACAGACGCCTCTTCTGACTGCGTTACACTCGCCCTCGCTCAAATGTTGTCATAAAATGTGTTTTTTATAAAGCATACATTGCAGAGGCCATGTTAGGAAATATTACCAACGAAACCTTAATAAAAGAAGGGTGCATTCAATTTCTTGGTTCGGTGGTATATACCTGCATGCTTTTGGTATTACTTAGAATCAATACATAGGATAAGGTCCCGTAGTTATAAATAATTATAATATAATATAATTATTAAAAAGCTAGGGATTTGAACATGCCACAACGTCCAACCATACCATCGTCCTTTCTCCAAGGAGGTAAGTAACATATAGCTGCAGCCGTACCAAAGCTAGCTACCACCCAATCGCTGGCTGCCTAGGTGGTAAACAAAGAATAGTAGGTCGAAAATTAGGTGGGCCGGATAAGTAATCGAGCACCCGCTGGACGAGAGCCGTCACCGACTGGATTCCGCGGGATGTCAATATAACACCAGGACGCCTACCAAAGTGTTGGTCGGACTCCTTCGTGAAAGCCCTGAACGACCGATATAACGCTCTTCGCGTCCCTCGAGCGAGGAGGATCCATTGGAGCACTCTGGCACACGATTGCGCTACGAGCGCTTCATCGTTAGTATTGATCGGTATGAAACCACTTGAAAAATTTTGGCTTCTAACCTTCCATAGTACAAATATATTGCTATGGGAGTTGCTATAAAATCAGTGTGTCCAGATGATGTTTACTAATGTAGAATGCTTTGCAATTTTAATGAAATTGTACGTTCACTCCACTGTTGCTCATAACGGTTATTTTGTTTGTTTTATGTTCGCTTGGCGTTGTAGTGCACTCTGAAGCGCAAATAAATAAATAAATAAATAAATAAGCAAATACATAAATAAAACGAAGGTCCTGATATTAGGTGTCCGGAAAGTTCTCAGTGTTTTCATCCGTCTATTATCAAGTAAAAATTCAACTTGCATTGCGCATTAATTCTAGTTTCTGTACAGAATTTTTCGCTCTATCTGACTAAACAACTTATGTTTCAATTTTTTTAAAATAGTTTTGTTCTTGAAAGGCTTATTGAAGTCTGTCGAAGAAGCAGTTTCTAACGATATTTTATTTTGACTTCAAATTGGGACAATCCGCAGCCGATACAGCTAGGCAAATCAATCAAGTGTGGGGGCCTAATAGTGGGTAAGTTGACGGGCAGTTGGTAGAAGCACTAGAGCATAGAAGAGTTGAATTCTGTGCGGTGCAGGAGACGAGGTGGTCCTGCCGCAAGTCAAGAGACATAGGACGTGGCTTCAAGGCCTTTCTATGCGGTAGTCCCAGGACCAGTCGAGACAGCTCGACAAACCAATCAAGTGTTGGTGCCTAATAGTGTTGGGTAAAGCGGTAACTGTGCGCCAGTGATTAAGTAAATTTCGGAAGCGGTCGACCTGGAGCAAACCTGGGCGAAGACTTGAAGTCATTGGCGGAAACTGAACCATCCCGAACAGTTCACTGGATCGCGAAAGAGCGAATAAAACCGCTGTTGCGGATGCTTTGAAACGAATTGAGAAGGTGGAAAAGCTCGAAAAGTGGGTGCCCAACGAGTCGAGTGAGCGGCAAATATTGTCACGTTTCGAGATTTGTTCTTCTCTCCCTTTATGCAACAAAACTGGCCCGTTTTGGATCGATTCATCACTTGTGATGAAAAGTGGATTCTGTATGATAGCAGGAAGGGAGTGGTTGGATGCCGACGAAGCCCCCGAGCATTTTCCAAAGGCGGACCTACACCAAAAAAAGGTCACTGTGTGGTGGTCGGCGGCTGGTGTTATCCACTCCAAGTCTTTGGCACCAGGCCATACGATCACAGCAGTCCTACTGTAAGGAAATCGACGAAGTGCACCGAAAACTGCGTC
Organism: Heligmosomoides polygyrus bakeri; assembly: GCA_947359475.1. Classification (NCBI taxonomy): domain Eukaryota; kingdom Metazoa; phylum Nematoda; class Chromadorea; order Rhabditida; family Heligmosomidae; genus Heligmosomoides; species Heligmosomoides polygyrus. The sequence continues at coordinate 96,053,943 of OX375866.1, forward strand.
GACTTCAGACAGCATTGGTCGGCAGAACACGTTCGATTCTTTTACACGATAACGCCCACCCACAGATTTCACAAACCACTATTCAAAAATTGAACCAATTAAGGTTGAAGATCTGCCTCATACGCCGTATCCTCCACACCTCTCACCAACCGACTACCACCTTTTCACACACTTTCAGATCTTCTCGCTGGCAAAACCTTCAGTTCAAAGTTCAGATAGTTCAAAGTAAAGTTATTAAAGTTATTCAAGCATGCCATCTTTATGTAGACTCTCGCAACCCAAATGGTTGGCTTCTGAAATCCTGCTTAATGTCTAATGCTGCCGTTTCAATGTTACATTGTTCCTGGTTTGTGTTTTTTTCTTTTTTTAACCGCATGGCCTATTTTTTGTTGTTCTTAAATAGAGTGCGCGTCCTTGAGATGCACTTAAATAAATAAATAAATAAATAAATAAATAAATAAATAAATAAGGCATTCAAAGCGCTAAGAACTTTCCGGACAACCTAATAGAAGTGATTCAAGTCATTACAGCGCCTTGTTGTGACCAGAACTATAGGGCTAGGCAGGACTCAAACCGGCACTTCCTGCTGACCGGCCGTGAGTGCTCTACGCCATTACACCAAGTCATTTTTGAGGCATTATAACGGTGTAGCATCCCGATCGGTAAGAAAGGGGTGTGGGTTCGAGTCCCGTCTGGCGCTAAAATTTTGATCGTGACAAAACGTGGCTTTGTGAACTGAACCGAACAATTTGCTATTAAGCCGCCAACTGTTGTGCCGCTCAACGCTCCTCGTCTCTATCTAGGTCATGCTGCGAGCAGTAGTAGATCTACCGTTAAAACTGTATACAGAGATAAGGAGAAGGGTAATCGAACGTTATGATAAGAGGTGACACAAGCAGAAAGAAACGATAATCAAAAGGGTCGCTAATGTAAGAACTTGACGAGTGTAGAAATCTCTGCTGATCGAAGTAGAGTATCCAGACTGACTGGCTAAACTATAATATGAACTAGGAAGCGTCTACCTGGACAGAAGAACGAGCGGAAACAGACTCTCAAGGTCACTGAGTTAAACGTCGTCATCCTAATTGAATCACAACAATACAGCGCGAGTGCAGCATCCTAAAACAAACGTTTAGCGAACGATGTCATTCTCAATGGATCAGCTACGGCAAACACGGCTTTTTGGCCAAAAAATGCACAGCTGATGAACTTTTCTCCAATTATGTTTTCGCATGACCTCTAATATTAGGTTGTCGGATTATAAATATTGTTTTTGCTGAAAAAAAAATTTCGTTACAAGAAAAGAATGACCATACCTTAATACAAAAGGTAATCTCCATTATTATAAGTGACATGTCGCCAACGTCCTCGCAAGGATGGATGCCTTTCTTGAAGAACTCCGGTGGCTGCCACTCGAAGAAGTTGGACACCCAAATTTCGAATTCGTCACGGTTCTTGAATTTTTTCTCCGCCAAGGCGTGCTGTATCGACCGGAAAGGATATTTGTCTGACAGCGCAAAGTCTGGGCTATAAGGCGGGCGAAGCAGAAGTTCCCAGCCCAACTCCTTGATTTTTTGCAGCGCGGTCGAGCGTTGTCATTGGAGAATTTCACAGTTGCTGTCTTCACTCCTTATTGACGCAGTGGTTGGTTCACGCGGCTCAGTTGCCTCTTTGTAAAGGACTGCCGTAACTGTATAGTCTGGATGTAGTACCTCAAAATGCACCAGACGTCTATTGTTCCACCAAGCACAGAGCATCACTTTTTCCATGAGTGTCAGCTTCAGTGTCGTTGTCCTCAGAACCTCACCGGGGCTCACCCATTGCCGCTCTCGTGTGGTATTCTCGTAGTAGATCCACTTCTCATCCGACGCCACGATGGAGTCACAGAAACCGCTGTTCTTGGTTTTGCGGATGAGAATTCCAGCGATGGCGACTCGTGTCGCCTTGTTTGTGTCGCTGAGCTGATGTGGCACCCATTTGACTTCCCAGTTGCATGCAAACAATCAGCAACAGTAGAATGGTGACAGCCGAACCTCTGTGCGATTTCACGTGTAATTTGTGTTGGATCGGCCTTTTTTAGATCCCGGCTATCCTCAACTTCAGGACGCCGTTGATGTTCTTCGTCTTTAATGCACTCGTCACCGTCTCGGAAACGTTGAAACCATCGCCAGCATCAACGTAATGATAGAACTTCGTTAGCCGTACAGCTAGCAAACCCGCATTCGGTACTTTTGCTCGATCATCATTAAGCTAAAAATGTCTTTAAAAGGGTCAGCGAATTGGAACGAAACTTTTGCGAAAGATGCTTTCATAAACGCTCGTTAAACATGTAAAATTACATGATCCAATAATTGACAATAGCAGAGAAATGACAAATAAAAAGCAGGCTACACTTATAATCCGAGTACCTAACAGTATCAGATATCATTCCTGAATAAAAAGTAACGTATGGGACCTTCCGTGTAAGCAGGAAACGTTTGACAGCGTTTTCGTGAAATGAACGCTAATTTTCTGTCAAGTCGATGCAAATATCCACAATCGAAACAGCTTATATGTAGTTTGAGCTTTCGCAAAAAGGATAAACGGGTAAAGGACGGCGTTAGTCAATCCCTTTCTGATGCGCCATGCCTTCTGCTATCCCTAGGGAGCAAAGGCAATTTGAATGTGTATTTTAATTTGCGATGCGCTTATAATCACAACATGTAAAGGCTAGCAATGCAAAAAAAAACTCAACAAAATATAAAAAAATATTGAAAAATTAACCAGAGGTAGTGAGACATATATAAAACTTAAGTTAGAGGCAGATTGCTGGCAATAAATAACCAGAATCTATCTAAAAAGAGATTTCTTGAGAACGTACTGCCAGGAGCATGATGTAATCAAACACTTATTATTTTTATTATTTATTTCATGGCTAAAATCCATCTGAAGAACAATATAATTAGAAACAGTATAGAATGAAATCCACATGACGTTGGCTAACGATCCAGACCAAAGTGTAATAGAATGATTAGAGAGTGCGTGCGATAAAAAACACCAGAGAATGAAGAATAGAAAGGAGAACAAAACAAAGGGGCTCTGCCACAAGATCTCGTTATGTCCTTGAATTATTTATGAATCGAATTGCATTCGTAATAAATGGCTTTAGCTTGTACGGAATAACTGAGTTTTTGGTTTCATACAATCCGAACCTATAAATAACTTCTGAACGATATTCTATCTAAGATCTTAGAGCAGTTCTGTAAGGTACACTTATGAAGCCGTAAAAACAGCAGAGGCGTATTTCGTCTACACAACGACTTATGGTGGCCAACCGATGAACAAGTTAGTGGTTTACCGTTACCGGACAAGTCTGGCACCAATTCACGAAACCTAGATGAACGAGACACTTGCATGGTCTCAGCGGGAAATCTGAACCAGGAACCTGGACTCGAGAGCACGCGACAGCCGCCTCCTCCGCCGACTGCGTTACCACGCTCCCCAAAAGGGAGGGAACGAATAAATGGTTAAGAATGTAGGATGAGGACAAAGCGGAATGCTGTTGCGGCGATCTGTGAAAGAGGATCCATTTTCGAACTTGTAATTCTGTGCCGTCATCACCGTCTTGTACGAATGGTCATACACCTGTCATGGTCAATGATCCATCTCTAAACGCAGCAGACAGGATGGTGTACGATGACTACAGTGTTCACGCTGTAGAGAGGGGAGACGTGCCTTTTTAATAATAATAATAATAATAATAATAATAATAATAATAATAATAATAATAATAATAATAATAATAAATCCCTTATTATCAGCGGTAGGTAGAGAATCAGACGCAACCTCAAAATATGTACAACAGTAGCTGACAACAGTACAGAACTAAAACAAAAGTCATGGTGACGACAATGTTGGCTTGTTCGATAATTATTGCCGTTTTTCCAGATTTTTGAGAGTGAATTTGTTTATATTAGGTTGTCCCATAAGTCTTCGTCGTTTTTTTTAACGATTCACTGCAGATTTCGCCGGCGGTCTCTTGCATAGCTCCGCATAGCTTTCGAAAGAGAATGATTTGCTCTTTCAGAACGTGTATTGCATTTCTTTTTTCATCATGAATTTTGTCAATTTTTAGGTCGTTGAAGTGAAAAGTGAAAAAGTGGAAAAGTAGTCATTTGCGCACTTGTTCTCTCCGCTTAGGTTTGTAATTTTTTTGCGCAGTTTTTTATAGCATTTGGAAGATAATGTTCCGTACTACAAGAATATGTGTTAGTGCTATTTGCTCATTTGTCCTTTATTGATTTTTAGGTCATCGAATTGGGACGTCCGAAGGAGGATGGGTATTTTTGCCGACAGCTCCTGCTCTGTGGTTGGACTTTTTGGGTTGGTGTTATATGTCATTCGGAAGAGAATGTCTTGCTCTATGAGAATATGTGTCGCGTTTATTGATTTCTATTGAATATTAACAAAATGCCAAAAAGAGAAAAATCGTCTTCACCAACAACTCCTTCTCCCTCTTCAGTTGTTGATATTCGACAGAAATCAGCGTGAGCCAATAAACGCGACACAAATTCTTATTGAGCAAGACACCCACTTCCGAACGACATATAACATCAAGCAAAAAAGTCCAACCACAGAACCGGAGTTTTGGTAAAAAATCGGACTTAAAAGTCGGAATTCCCAATTTGATGGCCTAAAAATCAATAAAGGACAAGTGAGAAAATAGGACCAACACATATTCTTGTAGTACAGAACATTTTCTTCCAAATGCTATAAGAAACTGCGCAAAAAGTTAAAAACCTAAGCGGAGAGAACAAGTGCGCAAATGGCTACCTTTTCACTTTTTCACTTTTCACTTCAACGACCTAAAAATTGGCAAAATTCATGATGAAAAAAGAAATGCAATACATGTTCTCATAGAGCAAAATCATTCTCTTTCGAAAGCTATGTAGCGCTATGCAAGAGACCACCGGCGAAATCTGCAGTGAGTCGTTGAAAAAAACGGCGGGGACTTATGGGACAACCTAATATTAACAAAAAGCATCAGACAACGGCATGGTCGGGTGGCATTTTGCCATCTTTCGGCGAGTTTGAAAACTCCACGTTCAAAGAAGCTCTGGTTTTTAAAAACGAAGAAATGGTGCAACTCATCTTTATCAGATTTATCGGAATCGAAAGTTTTTCGAATCAAATTGTTTTCAAGGGAGCGAAGCAAATGGTAATCTGATGACGCTAAGTCAGTGCTATATGGAGCATATGGCATCAAGTCCCAGTTGAGCTCCGTTAATTTTTGACGAGTTATCAAAGCGGTGTTGACGTAATGGAACAATACACCTTTGCGATTGGCAAGTTCAGTGAGTTTTTCTTGATTTCTTCGTTCAATTTCGATAGCTGACGACAGTAGACATTCGGATCAATAGTTTAGCTTCTTCCGAACTTGCAGCGCATTTTGCTTTTTTGGAAATAAAACATAAAGGATGCCGATAATGCTCCCTTTCATTGTACACTTCTAACTTGATTTTTTAAAACCTGTTTTTACTATTCACGCCCAGTTTCTTGACAGAAGCTAGTCTAAAGTATATGCTTTAAAATAGTGGTTAACAATTTAAGCAACGCAACCATTACTACATAAAATTATGCAGTTAACGCCATCCATGAGAAGAAGCGACATTAATTATCCATCAACCCAATGGACAGTTTTAATAGAGTGGGACTTGATCTGCTGAGAAGCATATTGTTCGCATCTAACCGTGACTGCCAGAAGAACTAAAATCGTGTGTACCACTCTCGAAATCAAGGATCAGAGCAGGTCTTCCCCTGTAGTGGTACTCTTGCGAAACTTAACTTGCCTCCTGGGGCCGGATTCATCAACGACTTCCAGCAATTTAACAGAGATAATACGGTAAAAATCCCTGATAAAGGGCGAAATGTTTCAGCAGCAGATCGCTTGATAAGCAGCGCTATCAGGAACTTCGACTGTCTCATAACTTTCTCAAATCTTATTGAATCTATGTAGTCGAAGTGAGTACCGTTCGAATCACACTTTTGCCAACGGGTCACCAGTCGACTTATTCCATCAGCGAAAAAATTGTGTGTTCGAGATAGACAAAGTTCACAAAAGCTGTTTTGGCCTGTTCCTAATTGGTGAAGGTTCTACCAGCAAGAAAGTTCTGAAAGTGTTTGAAAAGGTAGTAGTCGGTTGGATAGAGGTCTGGAGGATATGGCAGGTGAGGCAGAACTTCAATCCTTACCAATTAATTAACTGGTTAATTTGTTCAAATTTCGAATAGTGATTTGTGAAATGTTTGCGCGGGCCTTATCTGGAAAAGAATCGAACGTGTTCTGTCGACCAATGCTGTCTGAAGTCGACGCAGTTTTCGGTGCATTTCGTCGATTTCCTTACAGTAGGACTGCTGTGCTCGTTGGCCTCGTGCCAAAATGTTGTAATGGATCACACCAGCCTCCGACCACCATACAGGGACCATTACCTTTTTTGGTGGAGCTTCGCCTTTGGAAAATACCTAGGGGGTTCGTCGGCATCAAACTACTGTCTGGAGCGTTTCCTGTTTCCTACAGAACCAATTTTTCATCAACATTGATGACTTGAGATACTGGGCGCGTGTAGCGCAGTCGGAGGAGGCGCGACTGTCGCGTGCACCCGATACCAGGTTCCTGGTTCGGATTTCCCGCCCAGGCCAACCAAGCCTTCCATCCCTCCGGGGTCGGCGAATTGATACCAGACTTGTCTGGGAAGGATAAAGCGCTGACTTGTTCATCGGCTGGCCACCGCAATTCATTGCACGGGCCAAATACACATTCATATCGCCTCCACGACATCCCGTAGAAGTAGAATGCGCTGGCACATCCCAGAAGGGATTGGGTAACGCCGTCCTTTAACCTTTATCCTTTATTGATGACTCGATCCAATAACGGGTAGTCTTGTTGCGAAAAAGTAGAGAAGAGCAAATCTCGAAACGCGACAATTTTCGCCGCTCACTCAACTCGGGGCAACCACTTTCCGAGCTTTTTCACCTTCCCAAGGCGTTTCGAAGCATCCGCAGCAGCAGTTTTACTGACGCCTAGCGCTTCTGCGATCCCGCTAACTGTTTGGGATGGCTCAGCTTCCACCAACTCCTTCAACTCGTCGTCCAGGATTGCTCCAGATTGACCGCTACGAGAGTCATCTTCGAGGCTGAAATCTCCGGTCCGAGATTTACTGACCCACTGGCGCACAGTGCTTTCTCCAACACTATTAGGCCCCCACACTTGATTGATTTGCCGAGCTGTCTCGGCTGCGGATTGTACTAATTTGAAGCTAAAATAAAATGTCGTTCGGAATTGCTCCTTCGACATACTTCACCAAGCCCTTCAAGAACATAAATATAAAAAAACGTTGAAACAAATGATTTAATCAGAAAGAGCAAAAAATTCTGTGCAGGAAGCAACATCAATGCGCAATGCAAGTTGAGTTTTTACTTAATAATAGACGAATAAAAAATAGCAATACAAGACGCTGATGGCTTTTCGGACAACTTAATATAACGCATTCCTCTTCACTGACGAGCCAACGGAGGGGTGCTATAACAAAAGAGACTCGTCTGAAGATAGGTGGCGAAACGATCCACTTTGGAGAAGGCAAAAATTTGTAATTTTGTGCTTTTCGCTTTCCTTTTGCTTTATTAAGCCTTTGTCATACCATCGCTCACCCCGAGCGACACCTAATGATACGCACCCATATCGATTCCATCGCGCCGCCCGATCGATATGGGAGCATATCATTAGGCGTCGCTCGGGGTGAGCGATGGTATGACAAAGGCCTTACAAAAGCTGTCAAGTACTCATGACGCGTCAGAAAAGGAGGCAAAAAACTGCAGATTTTAGAGAGGGATGCCAGTGGTTTACAGTTTCAGCCTAGTGTGAGTCATTGAATAAGTACTTCCACTGACTAGGCTGTGGTCTCCTTTGAAGAACAGCGAAGAATAGGGAATAGATGCAGTTTGCACATAGTGTCTGTTAAATAGCGATACAGACTTCAGCAGTGAGCAAATTAATGCGCGTGCCTTCGCCAGTTATTGTTGCTGAACTGGTTTACATTGTCCGATTTCCGCTGAACTATCATTGCTAGCGATGAAATTTTTGCTGCAAAAAGTCGTGTTGAGCGAATCGCAAGCAGGAGTGTTCTGAGGACATCGGCTCAAACTTGCTTCATACAGAATGGAATGGCGTTGTTGGCGAATGAATTCGAGTAAGGCAAACAGCAAAATGGTCCACTTTGAACAGTTGTTTCACAACTTTATGGAACGTTATGGTATAGTTTTCTACTCTTCGTCATGTAGCCCTTTCAATGCATGTAACATCTATTGAGCAGTAGAGTAGAGAGCTGAAGACACAAAGAAGCGACTAATCATTCACGGGTACCCCACCCCCTTTCACCGCTCCCCATTACTGGTCCCACCTTCACTGGTTCCCCTTTATAGGTGCACCCTTTACAGGCCCCCACCCCACCTTCACTGGTACCACCCTCAATGGTCCCCCTTCAGTGTTCCCCCCTTATTGTCACCCTTTTCCGGTTCACCTTTCACTGCCCCCCCCCCCCCCTCTTCGTCGGCCCCTACTACTGCTCTCACCTTCACTGGACCTCGATTTACTGGTCCCCTCTTCACTGCTCCCCACTTTACTGGACCCCCTCCCCCTTCACCGGTCCCCATTGCTGGTCCCACCTTCACTGGTACATCCTTTACTGGTCAACCCTTTACTGGACCACCATCACTCACCGCTCCCCCATTGTTGGTCCCACCTTCACTGGTACATCCTTTACTGGTCAACCCTTTACTGGACCACCATCATTCACCGCTCCCCCATTGTTGGTCCCACCTTCACTGGTAACACGTCGTCTGAATCCGGACAGACATTTCGCGACATCAGTAACACCTCTTTTGAACCCAGGCACCTGATGAACGACGTCGGTGATATGCGTTCTCAATCCGGACATGCTTTGTACGACATCGATGACACGTCGTGTGAATTCGGAACCCCTGGCACGACATTGGTGATACGCAGTCTGAATCCGGACAGACCTTTCGCGACATTGGTGACGCCTCTTCTCGACCTGGACGTCCATTGTGCGACGTCGATGACATGTCTTCTAAACCCAGACGCCTGTTAAACGACGTCGATGATATCTTCTGAACTCGGATGCCCTTTGCGTGACATTAGCGACACGTCTTCTGACCCCTCTCAACACGACGTAGGTGACACCACACAACTACAGTTCCGCGCATGTCTTTAGTCCATTCCCGAAAAAGCCGCTTTGGAGCGTTTCAAAGCGGCTTTTTTTTAAATAACTTTCTTTAAAATCGAGCACTTGTAAAAAAACATATATTTGAGCTCAGCAAGGCAAGCTCTATCTTTTGACATATAAATCAATAAAGTTGAACAAGGCATATAGGCCGGACATAATCAATCGAGTGAGCGCGAGAGCCTGAGCCTAGAGCCTAGAGCGACAGTTTAGGGAATTTTATTGAAATTCTCAGCCGCCCTACTCAGAAATTGCCTTAAGACTGTCCAGCTTGCCTTTGGAGTGCGCCGTAAACAATACATATAGAATCGAACCTATCAATCGAGTGGGCGCGAGAGCCTGCAGAGTGACTGTTTCGAAAGTTTTATCGGAAACTCCCAGCCGCCCTACTCATAAATTGCTCTGAAACTGTCCAGCTTGCCTTTGGAGTGCCCCGTAAGCAATGCATATAGAATCGAACCTATCAATCGAGTAGGCGCGACCACTCGCAAATTGCACGCGCAAGTGTGTTCGGAGCGCAATAACTCTGTCGAGATCGAATCGTTCCGGCTGCGGCTCGTGGGTTTTGTAGGCAGTGCAAAGTTTTAATAGTGAGCGAAAGTGCAGCGTTATAGCTTATAAACAAGCGAAATTGTAGCGACGCGAAAATGCAGGTTAGCCGTGTGTGACACAATTTTTTCCGATTTCAGTCGACCCCTGCAGGAAAACGCGCCGTGCTAACGGCATGCAAACGCGCATTCTGGCAGAACACTGAAGGCACTTTACAATGACATGCTCACAACTCCTTAGCTGCCTGAACTGCCTTGGCCTCATCTGCCAGTTTAGAGCGGCACAAGATAGCTGTTAGAGTTTCTTGCGCTCTTACTAACCCAGATTTAAGCTTTCAACTCTCGCAATGGTACCATTTTCTTCAGCTCGAAGAGCTCTATCGAACGGTGTCACTTTCGACCAATCGCAGAAAAATGGATTTTTCGACGATTTCCCATCGAGGACGTGGGCGCCCGGGCCGAGCCTGCGCGGACGATGACGTCATAGAAAATCGATGTCTTAGAATTGGGCCATGCTAGATACCATTCGGTCCAGCTTTTCATGCTGAATTGAATGGTGTTATTGGGAGTAGGGAAAACTGTAATCTGGGCGAGTAAGAACAAGGACCGTTGTTGTATTGCATTGCACGCGCGGCCGTGTTCTGAGCGCGATAACTCTGTCATGTGTGAACCTTTCCGGTTGCAGCTGGTGTGTTTTGTAGGCAGTAAAATGTCCTAATAGTGCGCTGAAACAGAGCAATGTAGCTTATGACTGGACTAAGTTACGGAAATGCAGGTTAGCCTTGTATGACACGATTTCTTCCAATTTCAGTCGACCCCCGCGGGAAGACGCGGAGAGATACCGGCCTATAAATGCATGGGCGAGCAGAACGCTTAAGGTGCTTTACGATGGCATGCTCACAGCTCCTCAGCTGCCTAAACCGCCTTAGCCCCAGCTGCCATTTTAGGGCGGTGGACTTAGCGTTGAAGTTTCCTGCGCTCTTACTCACCCATATTTGAGTTTTCGAGACTCGCAATAACACCGTTAGCTTTAGCACGAAAAGCTCTATCGAATGGTGCCATTATCGATCAATTCTGGAAAAAACGCTTTTTTGACAAATTCTCATCGAGGACGTGGGCCGAGCCTGCGCGGACGATGACATTATAGAAAATCGATATTTTCGAAACTGGCCAAATTTTTTCGACCAAAATCATCTGGGAGTTATGTTGTGCGCTGATTACGAATCCGACGTCCGTTTTTGAAAATTTGGTCGATTTCGGTAAGTTTTGGATTTCCTTCTGGATAACTGAGGGTGGTCGTGTCAGGGTCACCGATTTTGCTCAAACTTCATCTAAGGGCAGGGGTTATTCGGGGTGTCTAACACGATGAAGAAGTCCATTTGGCTGATTATGGCAGAAGACACCTATACTGATGACTGAGGGTGATCGGTGATCCTGACCCGACCAGCCTCAAACGGCAGGTAGCCTACCGAAATCGGCGAAATTTTGAAAAACGGACGTCGGATTCGTAATCAGCGCACTAAATAACCACTAGATGATTTTGAACGACAAAATTTGGCCGATTTCGAAAATATCGATTTTCTATGACGTCATACAGACAGACAGACAGACAGACGACCGTACCGTTCTCGCTTACATATATATATATATATATATAGTACGATTTTCAGGTTAAGTTGTGCATCGGTGCAAATTGGACATTTCTGAAACCAAACTGAACATCGTCCAAATAAAGCGAGAGTTTTCCAGCTTAAAATGGGCACTCTCTAACAGTAAATAGGTGATAATAAATGTTTGTCTTAGGAAAGTTCAGTGCTATCACGGGGTTTCCCAATGGACAAATGTAGAAAACTAAATAGTTGAAAAGATTAACCTTCTTCCTTCTATTGGTCCAAGTAATCATGCTTCCATAGATTTTACATGTTGCATGAGAACTTCAATATCTAAGAGCCTCTAACCATAAGTAAAAGGCGCAAAGGAGATTTCAAAAATGCAGACTTGTTAAACGAATAAGTTATTTGAATTGTAATGATATCTATGAGTCATTCAATAGTACAGGTTTGGTAGATGATATGATCTCCTCGTTGCCGTTTTTGTCACGATTAGTGCATAATTCTTCTACCCCTAAAAGGTAGACGTATTGCAATTAAATAAATAATATACTCTATTACAACTTAACTTAAAATAACACTATAAAAAAGGATTATTTTAATATAGTAGTACCTTACATACACACTAAATTAGATATAATCAACTTCAATAAAATATTTAATAGCATCTATTCTATCGAATTTATGAAGACTTTACAATCAAATAAATTATCTTTCAGAATAGTTTACACATACGATCCTCCAATATCAACAAAAATTTTTAATTACAATAAGTTTCTTAAGTCACTAAATAACGATAACATTTCTCATATTTTATCTAATCCTTGTCCATGCGAAGCAATTTATGTAAACGATAAAAAATTTGTCGACAAACATCATAATCATATTATAACAGGTAATTTAGAAATTATTGAAGATACAGCTCTAAAAAAATTACTAAGTAAAGGCACGAAATATAGGGTTGGTAAAAAACTAGATAAAGAAAAAATGAGGGTCATATATAACGACGCTATTGACGCTATCATTGAAAAGATCAAAAATAAATATAAATTGAATGCTGACAACATAAATCAAATAAGAAAATATTTTGTTTTACAATATAGAAACAAAGTCAAACCTGTACTAAATAATAATCAAGAAAGAACTGAAGTTATCCCATATAATCAAATAAAATACTACCAAGATCGCTTTGTCTTTTGCCCGCTGGACAAAGCCTCAAACAACTACGGTATAATATGTAAAAAATACTACCTAAAAATAATTATGAAAGAACTGGGAATAGTCATTGACAGAGATAATTTACTCTTCACCACAAAAGATCAAACCGACAAAGTGTATAATTACATACCCAACCTCAACGAATCTGACATCTTAAGCAGACACAACCTTTTTAATACAAATAATGGTTTGAGAAATAATAGTGACACCGAAATTCCTATAATCTACTGCCTACCTAAAATGCACAAGTACCCAATAAGTTTCAGATTTATTACAGGCGCATCCAAGAGCAGTATTAAAAGCCTTGCCTTACAATTACAATGTATATTCACATTTGTTAAGAAGCATTTCATTAACTACTGTAACATAGTAGCTAACCGATGCAGATCTACGAAGGTATATTGGGCAATTAATAATACAAATATTGCCTACGAACTAAATGCACTACAAGACGACCATTTAAAACTCTATTCGGCGGACTTTAAAGATATGTTTACTAACCTACCTCATAAGACTATCTTAGACAAAATAGCGGTTTTACTCAAAATCTGTTTCAAAAATGCCAATAAAAATTTCATAGCCTCTAATGGATACAAAACATTTTATACTAATGAAACAAATTTGAATTCTCGATACAAAATATTTAATATGCAAGACATTATGCATTATGTTAATTTCTTACTTAAAAATAGCTATGTTGTATTTAGCTCAACGATTTTTAGACAAAATAAAGGCGTTCCTCAAGGAGGTAACTTTAGTCCACTACTAGCAGATATCACAATGTCTATATTAGAATACGAATTCGCTAAATCGTTTGTTACTAGTAGTAATAATATGTTTATACCATATAGATACATGGATGATCTACTAGTAGTTCATAACTTAAACGAAAAGCATGTAGATGATATTTTAAAACTAGTCTATAAAGATACTCTGGAATTGAAAAAGACGCATATTAATGAACATCACTGCAATTATTTGGACATTACATTAAGAATTATCAATAATAGAATAGAAACTAAAATGTACAATAAAACAGATGACTTTAACTTTAAAGTTCTAAGGTTTCCTCATTATACGTCAGCGATCTCTATAAATATCAAAAAAGCTATAATTCTATCCGAAACGTTAAGAATAGCAAACACTTGTTCTGACCTAGAGTATTTTCTAGAAAAAATTATTGAATTGAAAAATATTTTAAAGTATAACGAATACACAAAAGAGTTCATTATTTCAAACATAATTAAATGTTTATATAAACACAGATTTATATATTATAAGTTCAAATTTCATCAAGTCAAAGACAATCTAAGTGTAATTTTACGTAAAACTTTTGATGAATGAATATGTATCAAAATAAAATAACTTCCAAATTTCATATGCTAAGACTGCTTTATGACAGAACTAATCTTACCATAAAACGAAAAATGAAAATGAAAATTCCTTAGCAGTGAAGACGATACCGTCTTGTGTTCTTGTTAGTTTTATTGCACTCTGCATTTGACGTTGGTGTGCGTCGAATCACCCTCCTCAGTGATACAACCAGTTTTGCCATATTTGAATTATAAATGAGAACTAATGTAGATATCATTATATCATTATATATAACAGTCGAATGGTATACACTTCCTTATTCACTGCTACGGAGTATGGCGGTGGTCAAATATGGTAAGTCTTTCAATTTTTATATATATATAAAAGCTGTTCTTATTTCTTGTTGGAACTTTCTTCTCCTTTACTACCTGGTTGAAGAACTCAGCCAACCACTCAGCAGGATACCAGAGCTTCGACTTCCAAACATCGGATGCCAGATCATCCGGCCCTGTAATCTTACCACAAAACGAAAAATGAAAATGAAAATTCCTTAGCAGTGAAGACGATACCGTCTTGTGTTCTTGTTAGTTTTATTACACTCTGCATTTGACGTTGGTGTGTGTCGAATCACCTTCCTCAGTGATACAACCAGTTTTGCCATATTTGAATTATAAATGAGAACTAATGTAGATATCATTATATCATTATATATAACAGTCGGATGGTATACACTTCCTTATTCACTGCTACGGAGTATGGCGGGGTCAAATATGGTAAGTCTTTCAATTTATATATGTATATATACATATATATATATATAAAGCTGTTCTTGTTATAAATAAAAATAATTGATAAAAGTAATAATAGTAATAAACAATAAATAATAAAAGAAAATAAATAAAATAGGATTAAATAATAAATAAATAAACTACCCTAATAATGATCAATCTTTATAATGGTGATTACAATAAATACTATAATAGCACATTTTAAGTAGTCACATTGAACTTATGAATCATATTTTATTACCTCTTTCAATTGTACCTCATGGTTTACTTAACTTATCTTTTTACTCCTTATTTATTTTCACTTTCTAATTCTACTTCTCTCAAATGTCTCTAGTTCTTTATCTTTCCTTCTTCACTCTTTCTCATCTTTTTTCATTTGTTCTCTCTTCCATTTTCGCTCTCCAATCTCTTTCTTTTATAGACAGATTTTAAAGAAATCTTAAAATATACTCCTCTTCTTCACTGAAGAGCCACGGGAGGAGTATAACACAAAGGTTCGTCTGAAGGTAGTGGCGAAACGAACCTTTTTATATGTTTATATTTTGTGACATACCATTCTCTTAATTAATTATAATTTTAAAAAATCTATTATTTTACACCTTTCTTCACTTCTACGAATTTTACATTTTGCTATGTTTATATTACTTTATTTATTATTTGAAGAAATAAACTTTAATTTTCTCTGAAAAAGAACAGATACAAGCTTATTTTAAAACTCAGGAAACAGCAAGTTTCAGCATATCTGGTCTTACTATATATAAATCGCGGGTCACCTTATCAGTCACGGGGAGGGGGACTGAACCCAAGAGATGCCTACGACAGCCGTGCTTTCTTTGAGCTTAACCACGGCCGATTGCTGGCGGACTATATCCTTGGCGGTCGATTGTCCAAGTTCCAAGTTTATTGATATATTCAGTGGGCAACGCGTCAGGGTATGAATAGAGACCAAGTGCGGAGCGTAGGGATTCAGAAGACGTGCCCTCGATGTTGTTCGACGTGTATCAGGATTCACAAGGCGTGCTGAGGAGGTCGACCAACGTGCGTAGGATTCAGAAAACGTGCTCTAGACGTCGTTCAACGTGCGTCAGGATCGACAAGACGTGCTGAAGACGTCAAACAACACGCGTAAAGATTCAGAACATGTGCTGAAGACTTCAACCGTCTAAGAATTCCGAGTAAGCTGGACTAGTAGGAGAGAGACCAGTGAAGAGGGAATCAGCAAAGGGAGACTATACCAGAGGGGGGATAAGGGGACCAGTATTCTTCCTCAACGTGCGTAGGAATTTAGAATACCCGCTGAAGCTTCGTCCGACGTGCGTATGGATTTAGAAGACGTGCCGAAGACGTCGTCCAACGTACGCAGGTATTCAGAAGACGTGCCGCAGACGTCCAACTTTCGTAGGGATTCCGACTAAGAGGGACCAGAAGGAGGGGAACCAGTGAAGAGGAGATCAGCAAAGGAGGACCATTAGAGGGGAGTAAGGGAGACTACAGTACCGGACGCGTCTTTTGAATAGACGCCGAAAAAACCGCACTTTTGCGGTTTTTGCGTCTTTTTGCTATAACTCGCCGAAATGTCATCCATTTGAAAAACCAAGAGTATATTTGAGCTCAGGAGATCGAGCTCTATCGTATGATATATACACTTCGTATGAAAGATCAAAAATGGCCAAAATTGAAAACTTGCGCTCCATTGAGAAGGCCGGCCGCGGACGAGTTGTCGGCCGCAAGGCGCCGAAAAGGTTGCAGGCTCACAATTCCTCTAATTTGAGGTTTTATGAGAAACGATTGGTACCGTTCGACTCGTCTCTTCGAGATCTACACAACCATGTATATAACTTCGCCAAACCACCGCATCTTCGCAGTGGGTGGTCAAAGATGGCTGGAGCAGACTTTTGCTATTGGAGAAGCTTACCTTCCAGGGCTTGCATGTTCTCGGAGCATCCTAAGCATGGCGTGAAGTGTTTTGTCATGTCAGGAATCCTCTGAGAGTGCGCCGTGCACAATGCATATAGGATCTAACCTATCAATCGAGGGGGGGGACATTTGTAGAGTGAGTATTTAGGGAGTTTTATGAGAAATTCTCAGCCGCCCTACTCAGGAATTGCTGTACTCTGTCCCGACGAGACTTTGGAGTGCGCTGTGCACAATGTATATAGGATCGAACCTATCAATCGAGTGGGGCAACCGCTCGCAGATTGCACGCGCGGGCGTTTTCAGAGCGCAGTAACTCTGTCAACTTCGAATCGTTTCGGCTGCAACTTCTTGGTCTTGTAGTCAGTAGAACGGTCTAATAGTACGCTAAAGTAGAGCGGGGTAGCTTAGAAAGAGGCGATGTTACAGGGGTGCGAACATGAAGGTGAGGCTTGTGTGACGTATTTTTTCCGATTTCGGTGTACCACTGCGGGAAGACGCGGGAAGCTAACAGCCTCAAAACGCGTCGGCGAACAGGCCGTTTAGGGTACTTTACGACTACATGCTCTGAACACCTCAGCTGCGTAAGCTGCCTTAGCTTCAGCTGCCAGTTTGAGGCGGCAGAAGATAGCAGTTAGAGCTTCTTGCGCTCTTACTCGGCCAGAATTGAGTTTTCGACACTCGCTATGGTACCATTCTGTTCATCATGAAAGGCGCTATCGAATGGTATCAATTTCGACCGATTTCGGGAACATCGACTTTTGGCGGTTTTCCATCGAGGACCGCCCGCCTGCCGCTGAAGACCGCGGCCCGCGGCAGGCGGGCGGTGACGTCATCGAAAATCGATGTCTTCAAATTGTGCCATGCTTGATGCCATTCGATAGAGCTTCTCATGCTGAATTGAACGGCGTTATTAAAAGCAGACAGAACTGTAATCTGGGCGAGTAAGAGCGAGGAGAACATCGACCGTTGTTGTGCTAAATTGCAGGCGCGGGCGAGTTTGCAGCGCAATATCTCTACCAAGTTCGACTCTTTCCGACTGCAACTTCAGGACATTATAGGCAGCACAAGTTTCTTGGTGCGATCTAAACACAACGGTGTAGCTGATGAATGGACTAAGTTACAGCGCTGCGAAAGTGCGGGTGAGGCTTGAGTGACATATTTTTCCGATTTCAGTCGACCTCAGCAGGAAGGCGCTGAGAGCTAACGGCCTACAAATGTGCACGCGAGCAGAACACCTCAAGTGCTTTTAGATGACGTGCTCATAGCTTCCTAGCTGTTTAAACTGCCTTAGCCCCAGCTGCCGTTTTAGGGTAGCGGACCTTGCGGTTGAAGTTTCCTGCGCCCTTACTCGCCCATTTTAGAGTTTTCGACACTCGCAATAACACCATTAGCTTCAGCCTGAAAAGCTCTATCGAACAATATAAATCTCGACCAGTTTCAGAAAAATCGATTTTTTAACTAATTGTCATCGTGGACGGGTGCGCCGAGCCTGCGCTGACGATGACGTCATCGAAAATCGATGTTTTCGAAATTGGCCAAATTTCCTCGTCCAAAATCATCTAGGGGTTATTTGGGGCGCTGATTACGAATCCGACATCCGTTTTTAGAAATTCCGCCGAATTCCGAGATTTCAGTAGATTACTTCTCATTTGAGGATGGCCGGGTCAGGATCACCGATCACCCTCAGTTATCAGTTTGGGTGGTCTCCTGCCGTAGACGTCCAAATGGACTTCGGCATCATGTTCGGCACCCCGAATAAGATCCGTCCCTAAAGAGAGCTGTTATCTGGGTGAGTAAGAGCACGGAGAACATAGACCGTTGTAAATTGCACGCGCGGGCGTGTTCGGAGCTCGATAACTCTGTCAGCTTCCAATCTTTCTGGCTGGAGCGTGTAGATTCCGTAGGCAGTAATACGCTCTAGTAAAGCGCCAAAGCACAGCAAAGTATCTTTTGAATTCGCAAGGTTAGGGCGGTGCGAAAATGCAGGTTGGGCCTGTGCGACACGATTTTTTCAGATGCCAGGAAACGACCAATACCGAAAACTGAGGGTGGTCAGTGATCTTGTCCCTACCAATCTCAAATGGCTGTAACTTGCGAAAATCGGCGGAATTTTCAAAAATGGACGACGGATTCGTAATCAGCGCCTCATTTAACCCCTAGGACAACGTTTGGAGAAGAAAATTTGGCAAATTTCGAAATCGTCTACTTTCGATGACGTCATCGTCCGGGCAGGCTCGGCGAAGAGCGCCCCCGTCTTCGAGGGGTCGAATTGCCAAAAAAAAACAATTTTCCCGGAATTGGGCGATATTGAAATGTTCGATAGAGCTTTTCGAGCAGAACGGAACGGTACCATCAAGTGGGTCAAAAACTCAAATGTGGGCGAGTAAGGGCGGAAGAAGCTTCACCGCTGCCGTCCGCCGCTCTAAAATGGCAGATGGGGTAAAGGCAGTTTAGGCAGCTGGAGAGTTAGGAGCAGATCATCGTAAAGTGCCTTCGGTGCTTTGCTCGTCCGCGAGTTTGCATGCCGTTAGCTCTCCTCGTGTACCTGCAGCGGTCGACCGAAATCTGAAAAAAT